>VZTV01059304.1:0-13262 GCA_013400875.1 Anhinga rufa | reverse complement strand
GGCTGATAGGTTGGTAGTTCCCCATGAAGATACACAATGTCTTGTGGGTCTCTTTAATCCATGGATGTTTAATTCATTATTTTTATTCTTCATTACCCTCGTCTTTGTCACACATCTCTCCTTTTTTGCACCAGACCCTCTAGGCTTGCAGTCTTGGTGACATTTTTGACACTTTATAGTCCTCCTCAGTTTTTACAAGGATATTTTTCAAAGTCTTATCCCTCTTCTTCTCTGCTGGGGTAACCTTCTACAATGTTTTCCTTCTTCTGTGTTTCTACATGTAATGTCCTGTTCTGCAACTTCATCCTTCCATATTGTCCTTGTCACAGCTCTGCCCTCCCAGGTCATACAGAATGCGAAAGTTAATCACTGTTTTTCACTTATGGATTATTTTTACTTTATTGACTATTCAATCCCTGCCTGTATTTCTGCCGTCCTGTTTTCCCAGCATTTTTTGATGGTGAGCTCCATACTGTCCTCTACCTTTTTAAAGCCCTATATCATTTTTTATTGTCAGAAATAATAAATATTTGGTACTATCCCAGCACTCCAATCGGCATTAGGATTTTATTGTTCTATCCAGACATGAAAAAGACAGAGTTCTTGCCTTGATAATTCTTGTAGGTTTGGGGCAGGGGGGGTATGTGGACATCTGTCCCCAAGCTTGTACACTTTTCTCTGCTTTTATGTAACTGCCCTAATGTTGTTAGCAAGCCTGAGTCTTCCTCTTGCCAAAAACTATTTTTTGAAAGGGCAGTATAAAATTTCTAAGTTACAAAAATTGATAAAACAACCCCCCCTGAAAAAAAAAATCAATGAGGATTAAGTACCTAAGTACTTTAACTAAGTTTTTCTTTGTGTCTGGCAATATACTATTTTGAGGAATCCTTTGTGGTGATCTACAAATAGGAGGAACTTTTTTTGTGTATGTCTTATGCTCTTTCAAATTTCTGGTCAAAATTTGTCACTTCAAGTTGCTTTCTATTACTAAATTCATCCCTGGTCTCTCCGCAGTCTCTCCCTGAATTTTCTCTTTGGAGAGAAGAAAGCTCACACAGAGAAAAATATATGAAGAAGTATGATCAGTCTTTGTAAAAGCATTTCTTCCTAAGGTTTTTATCTTAGGTTCAAATCTTAAATATTTTATTTAGTATATTCCAGAAATAAGCAGTTTGGATGTCCAAGTGTGATACATGCTTCAATGTTAATCTTTTTGTCTTTTAATCCATCAAGACAAAATTGATGGCATTAGCAGAGCCATATAAAGTGTAACCATTTTTTGGTCACATCTTCATGAGTTGTAGCGTGCAGAATTGACTGAGACTTTCTCTTTAGTACTCTACTGCAGTGGCTTCTAATGGTCACTGTCTTATTCCCTAGAACTCAATTTCACAATATATTGGAGGAGACACACTTTAACTGCAGTGGAGAAGGCTTTATTCTCATCTCTTTCAATTAAATTAATGCCTGTTTGGGAGTGCAACTGGAGCTGCAAACTGGAGTTGGGTTCAGCTTGTAATGCACGTTAAATAGAAAATGGTGAATAAGGTGCTTCTTGGTAAACTTTTGTTACAGTTAGCTTTATACTGCCAGTCTTTATAAAGTTTAACAATCTGTTAGAGTCATTAATCTCCTGCTGTGACTTTACCTTCCAGTGTCAGGATTAGACATTTAATTCTCTACTAGACTGTAAGTAGCGCTGAGACATTTTGGTTCTAAAATTGTTATATGGCCATGGAAAACATCATTTCAGTGGGCAGTTTAACCTCTTTGAGCTCAATTATAGCTGTGAACCGACAATGATAAAACAGCCCTAAATAGTGCTTAGAACAGTAGAACGCGATGCTATCAAAACCGGCAACTGACTCTGCAGCATAAACCAACTAAATTGACTGAACTGGAGAGACATAAAATCTGCCTTGTGGTACACCATTCATACTTCAAAAATATTTGCAGGTCTTGATGTTCTCCTTTTATATCTTTGTGCTGGTCTGGCAAACTTATTCTTTTAGCTATATGTTAATTAATAAGGTTTTCTCCATGACAAAATTAATTAAGACAGACCTTTATTTGATGTGCTTTCTCTTCTAACAAATGGAGTTTCATGTAATGGAAACTACCCACACTTTGAAGTCACCTCTAACTTAAAAATTCAGTGGGGGGAAAAAAAACTAAAGCATTGTCTTATGAGTAATTGTGTCATAATATTTACATCTGAATGCAGGGTAAACTAAGGCATTGCAAAGACATTTCTTAATGTACGTACGAGCGCAAGATCTCATGCTGATTTTAGAATAAAACTTGATCTGTTTTTACCACATGTTTTATGACCATTTAAATTCAAGTCACAGACTTCTCCCATTCCCTTCTGAACTGATGTGGGTTGTATGACACAGTAAAATCTCTGGATGCATAAGCCATCCCTTTGGCTGGACTTTGTTGCGGTATACAGAGGAACGTACAAGATTAGTTTTCCGGTAGTTATTTACCTTGATGAATAGCCCTAATTGGATCAAATAGACTGGTAATGCTGAGCTAATACTTTTAAATGTCTTGCCTTGTGCAATTAATATTACCTTGTCATGTATCCATTTGAGCTATTGGATGAATGTCTTATGTTCATACTCCTGCCACATTTAACAAATGATTTTGTCAAGTCATTGTTTATAGCCTGTGGTGATGGATAGCAAAATTTGTGGCCTCCTGCATATATAAAACCCGTTAACTATACCTTTCAACTTCAATGCAAGGGCGTCCTAAAACTCAGATAACCAATTTCTAAAGAAATTATAATGCATGTTTACATGAGGGGTCAGAGATATGCTACCGACATCTATGATTAACACAGCAGAGGAAAACAGAATTTCTTAATTTTATATGTATCAAACCGGTGACAGTCAGAATTCAGATTTTTTTTCAGCTGCTGTAACTCTGAACTGCAGAAGGCAACATACAATTACCATTAGAAACAAGATATCCATTTTATTAGTTCATTTTTATTCAGATATAACCCTACAGTGTATCTACAATGGTAAACCCCAAAATTGCTGGTTAGCTGATTCTCTTACTGTCCTTTTTATAGATTTCTAGTATGTGGTTGCAGACAAAGTATTTCATACTGAAGAAAATATGCTGCGTACTTAAACATATTGAGACTTTTCTTACAGTTCCATGGGGCATATTGTTATAATCGGATCTATAATACTGCATTAACCTTGATTGAAAATTGAATTGCTTGTTCATTGAACACAACACTAGAAAGACATACCTACTTATGGAATGATATAAACAGAAAAATATCAGTGTTCATTCAACATTTAAAGTAGTTTTTTCACTGAGGTGGATGGTAGGTTTTATTGATAACAGCATTGATAACTTGAGCAAGTGGATTTTTTTTTTAAGGATTTTCCCTGAGAATGAGATGGAAACCACATGGGATTTTTAAAATCTTTGTGTGTTCCTTTGGAAACACCACCATTTGGCATATTTTGGTCCAATGGACTTCAAAAAGTCTAACTGTAGGTACTGAAGTGAGGCATCCCAGTTTAAGAAGGGAGATGCTTGAGCAAGTCCAGCGGAGAGCTACCAAGATGATCAGGGGGCTGGAACATCTCCCTTATGAGGAAAGGCTGAGAGACCTGGGCTTGTTCAGCCTGGAGAAGAGAAGGCTGAGGGGGATCTCCTCAGTGCTGATCAGTGTCTGAAGGGCGGGTGTCAGGAGGGTGGGACTGGGCTCTTCTCAGCGGTGCCCGACGACAGGACAAGGGGCACCGGGCACAAGCTGGAACACGGGAAGTTCCACTGAAATCTGAGGCAAAACCCCTTTGCTGTGCGGGTGCCAGAGCAGCGGCCCAGGCTGCCCAGAGAGGCTGTGGAGTCTCCTTCCCTGGAGCCATTCCCACCCCGCCTGGACGCGGTCCTGTGCCCCTGCTCTGGGGGTGCTGCTCACGCAGGGGCTGGACGAGCGGAGCTCTTGAGGTCCCTCCCAACCCCTACCATTCTGTGGTTACTTGGGTGCAGAGTTTTCCAGCAAGTGTTGGGAGATGGACATCTGTAGAGCGTGATTAAGCAAATGTGAGACGAACCATCTCTGGCAGCATCTCTCCCTTAATGCTAGCTATAGATGAAACCCTTCATTTAGTAGGGAAGGACTGATATACATAATGATTGGAAATCTATCAGCCATATCATGCAGAGTGCTATGCTGGTGCACTATTCTCTGACACTTAACATTTTAGTGTATTTTTTCTTTTTTTTTTTTCAATGCTTTGATCTATTTGGAGCAATATTAGTGTTTATCTTTGTATTGAGATGGTACCTATGAAAGCTATTCATGGATCAGGATTTCATTGTATAAAATGCTGTGCAAACAGACTCAAAGGGTGGTCTGGAAGAGCTTTCAATATAAGAACAAAATAAGAGTCAGCAAGCGGTATCAGCAGATTGATGAGAGAAAAAATAAGAAGGAGCACAAGGTGACAGTGGGATAGGTGGTAGCAACCACATACCAGCTTCCTAACTGTTGGCAGGTCTCTTTGATATATTCATTTTTTTGTCATGTACCCCCCTCCCCTATTTGTATGTATTACTGTGTTAGTTATTCTGAGTGCCTTTAATCATTTTGGAAGTGAAAAAATACTTTCCAGGTAGAATCTCAGTAGGATTAATTGTTAAGGGGAATTAAGAATTGCTTATTTACATTGCAATTACATTGGCTGCTTTAGTTGTAATAGAAAGAAAAGGAATACCTCATGCAAGCATATATATGCTATTTTACTTTACTTAGTTTTACTGCACTTTGAATGGAAATATTCAAAGTTAGCTTTCTCCTTATTCAATTAGAGCTGACAATTGCTGCTGTCAAACAGCAGATACATCTTTGATCATGTATTTACAGTGCCTAACAATATACCAGTTTTCAATATGATTGGGTGTTTTGATGACACCTTATCTAGCTATAGCTTTCTTGTCTGGGCTCAAAATGGAGTAAATTACCTTTCCTGATGTTTCATGTAACTAAAAAAATGCATGATTTAAGGAGGCTAATGGCTAGCCAGACCTCCAGGCTGAATAGCTCCCAGCTTGTGTTTGAGTCTACAGATTTTCTTTCTTAACAATCAAAAATCTGTAGAAAACATGCTACAAATGTTTCTGATCCATACTCCTGAAAAGCAATTAAGCTTCCAGGAAGAATTACTTAAGATTTCAGTCATCTTTCTGGCTGTGTTTCAAGTTTTAGTGAAGTTTGACATTAATTAGTGGTTATTAGCAAGGCAGAGAAGAAGTTAGTGACATCATTCTTACAGTAATATTTTTTCAAACAGATGTTTTTTAGGAAATAACAGGTGTTTAATCTTCAGTAACTTGTACGGTGTTGTTTTTTTTTTCTTTGGAATAAATTGTAGTATGTTTTCTAATCCACCTGGAAAATGCTTATAAAGGTTTTCTGTTTATATCTCTTTGAGGTATTTGAAAGAGAATACGAAGCACAAGGCATGTGCTAAACAAAATACTCCTTATTGTGTAGAATACTATTCAGTGCAGGAATTAGAGAAGGCTTAGAAATATTCAGGCTAATATTTTTAATGGTTGCTTGAAGTTAAGCTCCTTAATCCATATTTGGCTTTTAAGTGAGCTGAACTGTTTTTTAAAGTAGTATGCATCTTCCAGTTCTCATCAATTTGCAATGTATTATGTGGATAATCACCATCGTCCTATATAGATCCATTCAGTCCAGTTGGATTAGATGTGTGAGTTAGCACAAACCTCAGAAGGGTTTTGCAGAGCCCTTAAGTGTTGGTTTGTTTTTTTTTTCAGGCCCTTAAGTGTTTGATATGTGTGTGCTTGCTGCAAATGTATAACTTGGAGGAAAGAAAGAGAAAAGCCCAAACTCCCATTCAATGCTGTGAGATGTGACACGTCAATGCTTATATATAAGTAACCAATGAATACAGTGGGAATGTATATTAATAATTCTCCTTTTATTTACTGGTCTGCTTTCTTTTGTCACAGCTACGGAAGGCAGTAATGGATCATATATCGGATTCATTCCTGGAGACCAATGTCCCATTACTGGTTCTCATTGAGGCTGCAAAAAGCGGTAATGAGAAAGAAGTGAAGGAGTATGCTCAGGTCTTCCGTGAGCACGCCAACAAGTTAGTTGAGGTAAGTGACCTTAGTGACACAGCTAGATTTCAATCAAAATTATATACTGGCTGAAATGTTAGAGGTAGCATTTCTGTAATACAGGTTTCAGGAGTTTTGGTCAACTTTGCACAGCAAGTGTCTAGATGACTGGCAGAGAGGCAGATGTACTGTACTTAAGTAGTTCATTTGAAGAAATTGAGCATTTTAAAAATGATATTTCCAGTATTTTGTCAGAAGTTATGAGCAACAAGAAGTAAATTTCATTTCAGCTTTACTGACAATATGATAGGTCTTAACTTCTATTAAGCAAAAAGCCAAATAGGTGATTCACAGTACTGTGGCTGGTACTGGCCAAAGGCTGCTCTAGACTTAAGAGCTTGTCATGCTGAACTAGAAGAGGGAAAAGGACATATAGAGAAGGCATAACCTTAAGACCGCATTTACTCTTGAAAGGTCTTTATTACAAATATATATATATAGTGTCTGCTCTTTTTGAAGAGACCTACTGTGTAAAGTTAAATGATAATTTCGAGTCTTCAGGGATGATATTGAAATAGCTCTATTCTACCATGAGGAGTATAAAACATAATGATTGAAACCTGGATGCTCATTGAATGGACTTTTAATATAATAATTATAATGTTCATCTCAGTTTGCTCATTAACAGATCAAGAACTATGAAAAATGCTTGTATTTCTTGAAGACAAATATAATTCAGTGATTTCCTTGATATTATTATGTGGCATTATTGAATTCTCTGTGCTAGCATTATTTTGAAGAATATGTAGCCCCTTTGCAACATAGAATCATTTAGGTTGGAAAAGACCTTTAAGATCAAGTCCAACTGCTAACCTAGCACTGCCATGACCACCACTAAACCATGTCCCTAAGTGCCACATCTACATGTCTTTTTAAATACCTTCAGGGATGGTGACTCAACCACTTCCCTGGGCAGCCTGTTCAGTGTTTGACAACCCTTTTGGTGAAGAAATTTTTGGACTTCTTGTTGCAACTTCATTGCTGCCTGCCTGAAAAATCAATAATGGATAATAATCTGAGCACCATACCAGGGCAGGAAGCTTCCTTTTCATATATTTTACTCCGGCCCCAGGGAGGCGGCAGACTTCCCTAACAAGTGGGTCCAGTCTGGATATTGGGCCTTCTGTTCCCTTCAGAAGGGAGTCTCCTGTGACAATGACCCATCTGTTTGTCTCTATGGAAGCAGTTTTGATGCAGTGCATAGGCCAACTTAACCTTGGTGACATCTCCAACTAGATGAACCATTGACCTCGTTATTGTTCGGTTCCGCTTGCAGAGCCTCACACNGGGTGCACCTCCCACAGGTGTGCTCACTGCTGCCGTCCTGTACTGGTGTACACACACCCGGCACCCTGACACCTGGGTGGCAGCATGTTCCTGCCAGAGCCGTCTGGGAAGCTGTGTCAGTCATGGTGGGTGCAGAGCTTAGAGAGGCCATGGCTTTCTGCCTGGTGGATACCATTGCTCCTTGATCAAGCTGGCAGAGCTTCCGCACCCTTCTTTTTATATATTTATTTTATATATTTTATTCTTTTATACATGGTGGGGCTTGGCTGCCATTGCTCCTGGCCCCAGCTGGGTCTCGACAGCCTCTATTGCATGAGCTGCAGGCTCCAGGCATCTCTCTCTGCTCCCCAAGAGGTTCCCCCAGTTTTGGAAAACCCCTGTGCACCATGCTGGAGTGCTCTACTGCTGATCATGCTGGCACCAGAGCTACTCACCTCAGTGACTGAGTCCTCTCTCTAGCCATGCCATGTGTTCTTTAGCAGAGGAAAATGCTATTAGGGAACTACTGATTCGACAGGTATTGAACTATACCTTTGAATACCTTCTGTTTTTAAAACAGGCATCGTCCTAATTCTCTAGTACCTGAGCTGAAGCAAGGAGTTAGGGTTTCTTGGTTACTGTTGACTAAAGCTAGACAGTTCCCTGACAAAATATGTGTGTGTGTGGGGGATATTTTTAGTGGGAGTAAGGTGCTGTTCTGGAGCATCTCACTCTTCCCATGTACAAAACTGGGAGTCAAGGTACCTCATTCAGGGTCTGGGAGTCAGGTGTTTGCTATAGTACTTAACTTGTAGGCACCTAAAGGTAGGTCCTGGGGTTTAAAAGCTCTGTCTGGATTCTGTACAATGCTGAATACAGTAAGGTTTATTAACGTTGTCTGCAAGAGGAGCACAGGACTCTTGGCAGCTTTCAGTCCTGACTGCTCTGAATTACGCGAAGATTTGTTACTGCCGCCTGGTGACTGGAGCTGTGGCAGTGAAAAAGGAAATAGGCAGTAGGTATCTAAAGAGAGAAAAAACAAACAGAAAACCCCTTCACAACATTCATAGTTACCGTGTAGTGGCAGTCAGAGTTGTAGTCTCGTATATAATATGCAGTGAACATGCGTGGTTAGTATTATAGCAGTCCCCTCCTCCACAGATTTGCAAGTGTTGCAATCATGGGTCTAATATCATTATTAAAAAGTTAAAAGTAACTAAGCAGATCTTTTAAAAAAAATAATAAATGGTAGTGACATAAAAGGAGGCAAACTATCTTTTAAATGTTATAGTTAAAAAGAACCCAACAGCCCCCCCTCAAAAAAAACCAAACAAAAACCAAACGAAAACCAAACAACCCAACCTTCAACTAGAAGAAGCCCAACAAGAGTGATTACAGTTATCTCCCTTTGGTTTTACAAGCCTAACATTATGTTAGACTTCTACTTTAGACCAAACTAGGGTTTGGTTACTGATTTTGAACATTTATGTAGTCATCTTTAGGTACCCTACAGTAAAACAATTATGATAGTAACAGTAAATGTCTTGGCCGTAATGCCTGATATTTTATCCCATTTAGGTTGTTCCAGTCTATTGCAAGCAGATCCTTAATTGATTCTTGTATGTCTCTTGCATCTGGTACTAGCCTGTGGGTCTATTCTTACTCTTTTCCAAGGATGGGTTCTTTTAGGTGGATCTTAGTCTATTATTTGTAAGGATTCCTTCTGATTTGGGTGATAAAATATCTTGAAGAAATTAATTTCTAGTGCAAGTGGACTTTTGAAATCCAAGTTTTGGGTTCATCAGACTGCACAAGAAAATAAGTATTTGGAATAGATTTACATCCCTTGTACACTAGATTTTACACTTAAAATAGTTTCATCATTTTTACTTAACGATGAACAATGGTATCTTAGCAGATGGGCTTCTATGTTTTTTGTGGGTCAAGTATTTTGCAAATAGTAAAATGTGGTTTAAAGATGAGACATAATCAAGTGACTGTGGAATGCAAGATCCTTTCCTAGGCACAGGGCCAGAACTGCTTGGTAATATATGCAAACACAGTTCCAGTGAAGTGTGCGGAGTTACACTTGCTTATGTTAGAGGAATTTGGCACTGCAAATCCAATACTGTTAAAACTCTATAACATTAATCATTAATTTTAAAATCAGAATCTGATTTTCTTGGATTTCTTACTAAGCTCAATAGAAAGTCTATCAAAAGGTCAGGAAAAATAACTCATGTTTTAATACTTCTTGATGTAAAAGCTACATTTTACCATTCTGAGAAAAGAAAATGCATTTCTTTGTATTTGATGAATACAAATAGCAGAATTTTCTTTGCATAGTCAATACATTTTCAAAAATATATGCTGCAAGAATGAGGCTTATAGAAGTTAACTTTCTTTTATAGTCCACTTTGCAGAATACTTAAATCTTCTCTTAAGAGCTGCTTTCATTATTTATGTTTTTCCCTTCCCCACCTCTTATCATAACATTTTGTCTTTTGCTTTTCACTTGACTTGCTATGAAATGCCTCGTTTGAGAATAATAACCATGAAGATGAGTTCTTATTTTTCTAGACATTCACTGACAACCAGTTTTGTGTATGAGTTTTGTTTTAGAAACCCAGACTGAAGTGTCATCCCATGAAACTTAAGGCACTTTCATAGAATCATAGAATCATAGAATGGTTTAGGTTGGAAGGGAGCTTTAGAGGCCATCCAGTCCAACCCGCTGCAGTGAGCAGGGACATCTTCAACTAGACCAGGTTGCTCAGAGCCCCGTCCAACCTGACCTGGAATGTTTCCAGGGATGGTGCATCTACCACCTCTCTGGGCAACCTCTTCTACTGTTTTACCACCCTCATATTAAAAAATTTCATCCTTGTATCCAGTCTAAATCTACCCTCCTTTAATTTAAAACCATTACACCTTGAACTTTATCTGATACCTCTGTTTAGAAGCCTTCTTGTCTCAGGCTCCTTCCAGAGTCCAAGAAGGCAGAGCACCTCAAGAATGAGACCCAGCTTAACTATGATGTGAATCATCCAAAATGACTCAAATTGCCATACAGATACTGGGGGTAAAAAATAAAACAGAATTTAGATGGTACCATTCCAGGCTTGGATGGCTAACTGCTTTTCTTCAAATCATATTTCAGCAGTCATCTGTCCACTTTTCTGCCTTCTGAAACTGAAGTCAGAGAAGTGATGGTGCCTTTCCAGGTCATGATCTTTACCTCATGAATCCCTTTAATGTTTTTAAAAAATGTTTCTCTAATGATTGAAAGTCAGTAAATGCCTGAGTTGTATTGCCAGCTTCAAATGTGACCTTGGGAAGTCATTTAACTTCTCTATCCAGGCACCTTCATTTGTAGCATAAGGTTAATGACAGATAATACCTACCACACAAAGGCACTTGACTGATAAATCAGCTCAGATTTATTCAATGCATCTATCAAAGCACTATATGGCAGCTAATTAATTAATCTTTATTATTCTGTTTAGTAAAGCTTCCTTGGTTTAACTGTTAGTCCTCTGGACAGTTTCTTGAAAAATTAAATTATTAGATCCAAACAGTTTTCCTGGGAGATGAAATTCAGCATCCAATAAACTCTTAAGAGCCATAATAGCAAGCTGTTTAGTTGCTTTCAATAGGAAACATCAACATGTTTGAAGTTTAATTAACAACTGTGAAAATTCAGATTATAGGGCCTTAAATTAGTGGATTGGATCAGGCTTTCCATCCTCACAAGGATGGAGAAAAGTCCAAGAGAGTTCTACTAATGCTTTAAGTTTTGGGGGTTTTTAGTGTTCTTATGGAAGGACTTCACCATTTGGTGATCAGTGATCATTTACAAGAGTTAAATTCAGTTGCATTATTCTTCCTTGAAACTTATTTCCAACAAAATTGGAATGAAGGGGATTTTTGTTCTTTAGCATGAACTGATGCAGCATCAAATTTGAAACACCTAAAAATAATCTTTTGAAAAGACAGTGCCTTACCAGTTTTGCATGAATTAATTTTTATGAATAATTTTGTGGAGTCTACTTGCATCTATGAGTTTCATCTCATACCAAAATAATCAAAGTTGTCTTCTAAGAACACTTGGCTAGTGGAAGAACTGTGATAGGCAATGGCTTATGGTGATTAAAATTTGATATAGTGCGAGCAAATCAATAGTATCACAAGGTTGGATAGTAATCTGTAGCAGATGAAACCTAACAGCAGCATTTCTGTTTCTGTTTTACAGCCTCTTTATCCATTAGGCTTGCAGGAGTCTATTAACTTTCTCCTGGCCATGTGATTGCCACTTTGAAGAGGATACTTGAGTTACTTTGGGGAGTTTAGGGGTTTGTTTTTTTTCTTTTACAGTGTCAAGGGGAAAAAAAAAATTAATGTTTGAACTTCTTTAGCATGATGCAGGCTACCCTTCATTTTCCAAGAACTTTATTTTTTGTAGCTCCCTAATTCAGACTGATTGTATGTTTTCCCATCATAAACATGGAAACAGGTTTGCACAGTGAGGACAGGAGGGGAAAAAAACACGGCTAGCGTGCACAGCACACAAAACAAGCAATTGGACCTGCTCAGTGACCCCTGCCTCCATGACTTGTTAATGAGTGGAGAGAGGAAAAAATGTGAAAGAAAATTCTGCTCTGGTGGTTGACAGTGAATTTAATCTAGATTTACATCAGCTGTAAGAGAACTAATATCCAACCCACTTTTTTAATTCTAGAAATATCTCTCAGAAAAGCATATGAAGTGTTTGGTCCCTAAGAAACACAAAGCTAGACTTTCTTTTAGGGAGTGAAGATCTGTGTAAATCTGCAATCCACTTGGGAACGATGGAGTTCTGACAGCTTAGTGTGGCTCTCTAGCTCATTTTCAGGAGGTACTAGTGATCTTCATAAGGAATATATAACAATGTTATGTTTGTGCTTTTGTACATATTGTATAAGCTCATTAACTGAGTTGGATTTTCATTTAAGATAGACAAAACCCAGAGTAACAAGCCCTAAGAGAGAAGAAATTTGCTCATTTGTTTCTGCAGCTTTAGTTCGATGAACAAAGAGCGTTCCCTCTGATGTATTTCACAAATCCTGTCCATGCTTGAAATGTTCTATTTTTTTTCTTTAAGTGCACATCACCGCATTATCAGAGTATACAACTAGCTGTTTGCTTCTGTTAATGAAGAAAAAGTGTCAATATTCTTTCATAGCTTCTGTATCCAACTTCAGTCATGAAAAAATATACACATAGCTGGGTTTCCTCTTACAGACTGATCAGCTTTTATTCTTCTATTTTTCTTTTAGTTGACATTAAGCTAGTTAAGAAATAATATTTAGAAGATAGTAATCCTTGTTTCTAATCAAGGGGTGTTAAGAAAGTCATAGATTAGTTTAATTCAAGCCCTTCAAGTTGAGAGATTTTATTTGAAATTAAAGCTGTGGGCTACCTCTGTGTCCTAGTGTTTCATCTGCTGATTTTAGTTTTAATTTCCATCTCAGGCCTTTCTTCCCTGCGTGGGCAACAGATGTTCTTAATTCCTAGTAAACATCATGAGTGTTTTGACGATAGCTAAAACCATGAGTCCAATTATCTGCAATGAGATCATGAAAAGCTTGAACTCTTTGTATTTATTTCTTCCGAGTCCCTGCTGCAGCCAGATCTAGTTAGTCCATCTCTTCACCTCGGAGGTGTATATGTCTTTGAGGCAAAGTGAATTCAAGGTCTTTCAGGATAAAACTTTCTGGTAATGCTATGTCATTGGTGAACTCTTTACGCTGCCTTTTTTACTTACATTAGTC
>VZTV01059288.1:0-43775 GCA_013400875.1 Anhinga rufa | reverse complement strand
GGCCTGGTCCTCAAGAGCTTGCTGGGCATGCTGATTAAAGGCAGGCAGATGCTGAGAAACAGACCCACACAGGAAAACTGATTTGAGGCAGAGCAAACATTCAGTCAGAGTGGTGGTTCAATTGGAAGAGGGGGGAATAAACCCAGGGGAAAGAGATACTTAGTATTGTAAAGCACTTTAAAAAAAGGAAGGTACTCTACAACTGCTAAAGTGCCTTACCCCCAGCTCCTGCTGGGTTCTTAAACTAACCAATAAACGATACTGTCCACTCAAAAAATAAGATATCCTGAACTTCTCAAAAGAAAGCTTGCTGTCACAAGAACTGCAGCCCAATTATCGTCTGAGGATTTTGAAAGGACATAAATGTTTTGGGGTGTTTATTGCCTATTTTTTAGAAAATGCTGATGCATATATGATGAGCATCAATTCCTGCATTCTCTGACACCTTTGCGCTGACACTGCAGCTGATGAAACAGAAGGCATTCTTGTATGGAAGAAAAATACCTTTGTGTTTGTGCTGCTAAAGAAATATTGCCAGTGGGAGCAGATTCACCACAGAAATACAAAGAGGCTGTAGGACCATCTGGCCATGTTAGGTGTCAGCTCACATGGGAGCAGCACCCGTTCTTGTACTGTCTTTCATGACCATCACTGCAGCATTCAGGTCAATTCAGAGCAGGTTGGTATGCATCTTGATCTTGTCTTACTAAAAGTAGCAACATCAGTTACATGAGTTTAATTGTTTGTTCTTTTAGCTCCATTTCTGTTTCTGACATTGATTTCTGTTTGTACTGTATGTACATTAGGAGGGAAAGCATTACATGAACTTAAATGGTGATGTCAATACAATATACAATCAAATATAGTTTGTTTGAAGTACCATAAATAATAATATGAGATCACAGGCACACACACAGTGTTGAGAGTAGAATGTGTAAACAAAAAGAGATATCTTGTATAAGCTGCTACAGCATTCTTAATCAGGAAGTTTTCATTGCCATCAATCAAAAGTCATTAAGTTCATTGTTAATATAACCCTCCCAAATTTTATTCCATAGGATTCTCAAGATACAGAGACTGGGACAGTCTCTGACAGCAACACCATCAGAAATAAACTCTGAGGTAGAAGACCCTGACCATATCATGAGGTACATGGAAGTCAGCCCCATCAGCCAGGTACAACTCACTGCAGACCGGGAATCTAGCAGCACAATCAGCTTAATGGGTAAAGGCTCCAACTCTCCTAGAAACTTCAATTTTAATATCTTGTTCTAATGCAAAGGTACTGCTTCATATTATTTGTAAATCTTATTATTTGTAACACAGATTCTTACTCTGATCTGTAACACAGATTCTTAATATTTAGTAAAACTTTAAAATGATATTTCACTTTTGCTGAAGGTACAGGGAGCTAAACTAGGAAATGGGACTGGGCGTTCACATTACACAATGAACAATTTGTTCAAGCAATGATCTACAATCTGTAAAAGCTCTTATATATTGTGCAAAACACTAATGAAAACGCTTTCTTTCCTGTGATGCAATGTCCATGCTTCTGCCTGGGTCTTACATGCATATAGATTTTCTGGTTGCTGATTACAATGAAGTCTGCCTGTATTTCAGCTCTCAGACTGATGTGTACTTTGCCACTGAGTACTTGCTCCTCATGTAAAGATAGTGTGATGATTTGTATATTGTGAAGACATTTTGTACTCATTATTAATACAGCAGTATTTCCATACTTCAAACATCCTCTGAAAGGCTATCTGTATAGTTTTCTGAGTTAAATAGTGTGTAAAAAAAATAAATCCATCAGTGTTCCAAAGTTTACTGAGCACAGAATTTATGATCGTTTATGTACAATGCTCCCTTTTCGTCTTGAAAGCACTCCAATAAATGTCAATTCATTAGAATGGCTGTCAGGACTATAAAGAAAGTTAAACTTCGGATTCAAAAGCTTTACTTGGAACTGCACATAAAGGAAAGACTACAAGCTCCCTTATTCTCTGAAGGCCTGAAATGTTGTATGAAGGCCAGTTTATCTGAACAATAACTAGGAAACAAGGTGAAGTTCAGAAGTGTAGCCACCAGACAGATTCAGAACCAGAGCTCTGAACTGCAAACCAGATCTTGGGGCTGAGTTTCAATCTGTTTTAGGTAAAATACTGTGTCCTTCCACAGAATATGTTGATTAGATTAGAAATCTGGTAGGGAATGATATTTGATTAAGAATATTGTATGAGCCATGTACATAGTCGTGGGCAGAACGTAGCTTAAAACAAAACAGATAATCTCTACTGACTGTCTAAAGTACTGCATTGACTGAAGAAATTGTTACTGAACCGCTAAGGAGAATTTGGTTTGGCTTTTCACAGAATGAATGCAAAAGTTGGGGAGAGAGCAAGGTGAGGGTTTCCAGGAAAGAAATGGGGAAAAGACTAGAAATAACTGTCGGGTCAGAACCGTTCATTCTCTTGAGAACTGGAATTCCCCAGTGTAGTAATAACCTGACCTGGTTCAGTGGAAACGACTTAGGGAACAGCAAACAAAAGCACACACCAGAAAGCTGCAAACAGAACTGGCACTGCAGGATCATGATTTCATCACCTCCAGGAAAAGACAGTCCGAGTGTTCCCACGAGAACAGGCGCATGACTGGATCCAAAGCAATTGCAGAGGGCAAGTGCTGTAGAGAAACCAGTCATCTGCCCTTCCCATAAGGGGCATGGACAACTCTCAGTAACGCCATGCCCATGGTAGTTTCAAGGGTGAATTCAGAAACCAGTCTAAAAATAATTGGCAGTTGCCAAACTAAATCCTCCGAACTAGATGTTCTACTTGTTTCATAATTTTATGTTTGTATTTACCACATTGCTATGAAAAGCTGTGGCACTTCTCATTAAAATATGCCCCTAATTCTATGTTCCTATAAAAATTATTTGCCTTAGAGACTTAGGAAAGATGGAAAAAGCCCACCAGCCTCATTCTTGCAATTGCTATTATAACTGGCTGGAACCAGTTCCCACAGAACAATTCTCCAAAAAAGCGGTAAATTGCTAGAGTTGTGTAATGGGTCTTTGGGAGCATTAATTTTGTATCTGATCTCTACAGAAATATTTTGTTTCAATGTAAACTAATTAAATTTTAATGTTCCTTTCAGTCCAATAGAATTAAAAATCTTGGTTTTAACATTGCTGCAATGATAAATTCATGAAATGCCTTGATCTTGTAAAAAAATATTTTAAAAAGGTTGTTTTGATCTTTTAGAAGTAAACTATCAGAAAAATTTGATTATAGTAAACTAAAAAAATTCAGCTTTTCATAATGATTCAAAAGAAAAGAATTCGCAGAATTTCTAGACAGACAAATTTTTTTTATTACATTGCAAAAGCAGGTGACCATCATTTCATTTTCTCATGGCTTATAGTGCATTCTTACAAATTTTAAAGCGGAGACCATATGGCTTGCCAGACAGAACAAGTAACTACAGGGAACAGGAAACTACAAATATCCATCCTGAGTCTGACACCGACTCACTGCTGACCAGTTTCCATCTTCTTTCTCACTCACGGCTGTCAGGGAGCCTGTAGGAGGCTGGGCTATGCCTGGAATGCAGACACACGGGCTTGAGAAGGCAATTTCAACTTTCTGTTTCCCCCTATATAAAACTGGGATAACTACTAAGCTACGTATCTAACCTAAGATTATCCTCATGTAGCATTTTGTAGTGCAGAGCAACTCAAGACCTTGCACCTGTTTGATTTATCAGTAGGACTAGTACAGTGTTAAAGATTATGTGTGATTATTCCAAAAGGCTATATGTTGTGTTCCTCAGTCCTGATAGCTGATGTTCCTCAACACAGGCAGAGCCCAGAGCCCTTGCTACATCTCTTCCAGAATCTGAGTACAGTGAGGAAAGAGGCAGATGTTCCCCATCATATGACCAAAAGCTACAACTCCTTAACCTCCCACCTCCCCTCACCCACCAGTCATTCTGCCCTGGAATTTGTAATTTCAGGCCCAGACTGGGAGCAGATACCTGATCAGCTGCGGGATGCTGGCACACATTTGCAGAACATTTTCTGAAAGCAAAGCTTGACCAGGTGCCAGCTTGCTCCCTGATGCCTGCTTGAGGATCACAATGGGGGTAACAATATCAAGACCATGTACAAGGAGAATGTCTATGGACTCTGCAGCCCTTCAAGACAACAAAACTGAACTTCTGGCAGCCTCTTGGGAGCTGATAGCAGACCCAGACTAGACTGGGGAGGAGTACTAGCAAAAGAAGACACTGTTTAATCTTTCATTAAATTGTCATGATACCAGCAGGTGACATGCTATTAAGTCTTAGGACAGTGTAGGCTCTAAGGGCTATATTTGGGTGTGGGAGAGGGGTGTTTTTCTCTCTCCCAAAACTCATGTACACATTCCTCAGCTACAGTGACCTCACTGAAAGCTTGGAGGAAGGGGAGGAGGACTTCACTTCAATATAAAGGTGTTTCTGCTGAAGCAAAAAGTAAAGGTAAAACCTAGACTTCCTCCTTCTTCCCAGGCCCCTATCCCACAATATTCACCTCCTTTCAGGACTCCCCTCTGGCCCTGCACTTCAGGAAATTTAAAACCCCACAGCCTGCCTCCACCACACTGAAGCCCACCCACACAGGCTGTATATGAGCAAGGCCAGCAGAGAGCCACAAAGATGATCAGGGGACTGGAGCATCCCCCTGATTAGGAAAGGCTGAGAGACCTGGGTTTGTTCAGCCTGGAGGAGAGAAGACTGAGGCGGGATCTTATCAATACTTATAAGTATCAGAAGGGCATGTGTCAGGAGGATGGGACTGGACTCTTCTCAGTGGTGCCTGATGACAGGACAAGGGGCAATGGGCACAAGTTGGAACACGGGAAGTTCCACTTGAATATGAGGAAAAACTCCTTTCCTATGTGAGGGTGGCAGAGCAGCGGCCCAGGCTGCCCAGAGAGGCTGTGGAGTCTCCTTCCCTGGAGACATTCAAACCCCGCCTGGACGCGGTCCTGTGCCTAGGTGTGCCTGCTCACGCAGGGGGGATGGACAAGATGATCTCTGGGGGTCCCTTCCAACCACTACGATTCTGTGATGTCATGTCTTATGACTGTGGTACAGTTTGGCATAGTGTGCACCGAGAGTGCCAAGGCATAGTGACGTCCCCACTGTAACGCAACAGTAAGAAGAATGCAGTCAGCTTTCCTCCTATGTAGGAAAGTCCTTCCCTTAAAGGCTTCTCCCCTCAGACTGCTCAACTAATAAGCACCCTTGGGGCCTTCTTTGACTTACAGGTAGCTGTAGTTGGGAAGAAATGTTCCCACTGATCTGGGGCTGGTCTAGGAATCACACAGAGTCTGATCAGAATGGGCTCTGCTTTCCCAAAACCAGGGCTGGTGGGCATAGTTCTCCTTAACTGGTGTTGGAGACCTCCCAACTGAGCACAGTGCAGCAGCCAGGCATGGATTGCAGAGCATCAAATCCTCCAAACTGCTCTGTGCAGTTCTCACCACTGAACAGCCTGAGGCAGATGTTGGATTTGCAGTCCCTGGCCCGGTGGTTACTCTGTGTTCCAGCTGGACCTTTACAAGGTAGTTATGCTCCAGGGGAGGAACAAAACTATTGCAGAGTTTTGTGATTGTATGAGACAAAGCTTCCAGCAACTCCAGCAAAACCAGGAACCCAATGGCTGCCAGATCAAAAGCAAACACTGACTAGTCCCTCTCCCTTCTTCCATCCAAGGTAAATACAACAGCAGCCTTTTTTTTTCCCCCAGGTGTTCCCAGGAACAGTTTCCCTCCCATGAAAAAAGCAAGTAACAGTAAAACCTCTGACCTGCCATCTGGTGGGAGAAAGAAGAGGAAGCACTGTCACTGGCTGTGTTAGATGGTGTCCCAAAGTACATCACTGAGAATTAGAGAAATACCTGTTTAGAGGATTAAGGCCTGCAGCAAAAAGTTTAAAGGGTTACACTGACGCAATACTTGACCAGTTCTTCAGGAAGTACATCGCAGATTTTTCATGACATAATTTTGGGGAGTAGTTTCCTGGTGCAGTCTGTGCAGGGACCCAGAGGAACATTCACAGAGTTACAGCTACACAAATAATTGCTTTTTATGACTCACACAAGAAGTTTAGAAGGCTGTGATAAAAAGATCAAAAATCTTGGACAAACACCACTAGGTTTCCTGCATCAGGCAGTGATAAAAAAATAAAAAAACAGAGAAAGACAATTAGGAAGAACTAAAGAAAGATCCTCTGGGGAGGTGTATTCTTCTCCACCACAGAGCCTGGAACAAATTTAGACGCAGGCATAATTACTGGATGGTTGATTTAGGGTTTTCCTTGGATTTATCTCAGTGCAGTAGTTTAAGGAACTGTAGTTGCTAAAAAGTGAGAAAATTCCTGTTGCAAATCTTTTGGAGTCCCTGAGGAAGCTCTGTTGTAAGCCCTTTTTGTACACATTGGAAGAGGGAGAAAGAGGGTTTGATGTTGGATGTTGAAGGTGCCTTGACAGCCCACCCACACAGACTTACTGGCTTTACTGGTATTACCAAGTATTCCCAACAGCAAGGAACTTCAGTTTCTGAAGCTGAAATGAAGGAAGGAACTGAAGGAAAGAAAGAAGCCGTAGCTTCCCACTTTGTAATTCAAGCAGCAAACTCCAACAGCCAACGGAGGTGATGTGCTTGTTTATTTAATGGAGTATAAGGCAGGATTCTTGTATTAAGTTCTGTATCAGTTATGTATGCCAGGAGCATCCTAGCACTACTTTGGTCATTTGTGTAATGGGGTTTGAGGGAAGGAAAAGGACAAGGTTAATAAATTTGGGAGAAACTCAATGTAAACAATCAACTCTTGGGAACGACCATATGCAACTTGCTGTGTTAAAAAAATAAAAACACTCAGCAAAATGTGTTTTCTATCAGAAGGAAAACAAAAATAAAGCTTAACTAGTTCTCCTGAAACCAAGGAAGGTCACGAGAAAGAAAGTAACCATGGCACAAAAGACAAAAGACAAGTAAAATCAGACACAAAATCTAACTTCAGCTCTGAGCAATGTAGTGCTAAAGGTCTGTAAGAGCTGTGAGCCAGATAGGAAGGTGCATGAGTAGAGATGGTTGGAGATTTGCAAAATAGAAAAGATAAGCTTAAAAAAGAAGAGTGGAACCAACAAGATCATTACTAACAAGGATGACTGACCCCAGCTCTGAAACACTGACCTGACAGCTTCAATAGGCTTGCACAAAAGCAAAGCGGGTGAAAGGGAAAGCAAAGTGAAGCTTTGGGTGCTTCTCTCTTCCATCAGGAGTTATTGCAGTGAACAAGACTAATGGGCAGCATCAGATTTCTCAATACAAGCTTTAGTTTTTGTTGGAAATGGCAAAAAATATGGTAGTATCTCATTAAAAAGAACCTTACAGAAGAATGTTCCCTCTTGGCTGAAATGTGATGGTTTTGACTGTGTATGTTCATCCTGTGTGCAAATTTTATCTGTGTTATTTCTTCAGGTTTGGAAAGTTAAGACATTAATACTACAGGGACATTATGGGGAATACTACAGGGAAATTAAGACATTAATACTAGAGGGAATTCTGAAGCTTATCAGAAAAGCTCTGGAGTATTCCTTCAGTTCTTTTACCTTAAGGGTTTATGAACATTTCCTCAGTTGCACAAGACAGAAAACACTGGAGGACTCTGCAGGCAGAAGTTAGAAATCTGAAAGGAGAGAGAGCTGCTGATAAATCTACCAAGTGGTATGTATTTACTCAAGAAATCATTTTGCTTTAGATAGAAGAGGGAACAGCTTTTGTTAAAGGTACAACAGAAAGATGCAGCAAATTTGCTGCTTGTGACTGTAGATATTGAAAAGAAGACTCCACTACTTAGCTGCAGCCTAGAAGTTCCCCAGAGGAGGAGCTGCTCATTGCAATTAACACACTGTCAAACACACTATTTGTAGACTCTAAGCATAGTGGACTGTGTTTTGGAAGGGGACATGAAGATATGCTTCTGCTTTCAAACAAAGTTAATGAACCACCACCAAAATTTCCTACCATATAGATCATCACCAGCACAGAATGTTGTATTTACCTGAAATATTTTCTGAGAGCTTTTGATTACCTACATGCAGTGCATGTTTTCCCTCTCCATGATCAATCTAACTAGTTTGTAAATAATACTGTTATCAATGGCTCATGGGTGGAGGCACTACTCTGTAGATGTAAGAGGATCAGCATTAGTGTCTATGATACCTTCTGACTTAAGAGCAAGTGAGTTTGCATGTGTATACCTTGGCACATGCACATTTCTTTTCAGCATGATAAAATCATATTCCACCACATGCATCATGGTTTTCCAATCTGTTGGAAAACACAGCTCTGTGGTTTGCAGTGTCTTATCCTTGATCCCTGCAGACCAGTGGACTACTTCTAAGGGTCTGCAAAGAACAATTATAAAACATCAGCCTGCTCGTACTCTCTTGGGCTTGCACTTGCTTGGGCTTTTTTTTTTAGGATTCATATATCTAGAGAGGCAGAAATCCACTTATTAAGTTCAACCACAAGGCCTGGCTCAAGCAAGATTTAATTCACCAGGCTCCTGTGCAGGGATAAGAGTAGACAATTATAAACATCCCTCCTGTCTTAATATCTTGCAATTTCAGGTATTAGACAGGCATAGAGAAAAACCTAAGCTCACACTAGCTTATGTGAACTGTCCTATTCATGAACAGAGAACATACCTAACAGCACACCTGGGATAGACTTGATATGAGCCAAATAACGGGGATGCATTAAAGCCAGGTACCAGGGACTTCTGTTCCTATTAAGTTATTACTAACTTAGATTCCAGAAAACAAACTGCTTTGCTCTGAAATTGATTTAGTACCCACACAGGTGCCAGACTGATTTAGAGCTTCTACTCAAATGCGTAAAAGGGCTGGAATTGCCACATTAAACTGTCACAAACATTTTCCAAACATATTAAATATTGCATTTAGATATAAAGTAATATTCATATCTGTGGAGTTTGTCACACTGAATCCTGTAAATGTGTTTTTTTCTCTGAAGTTATGCAACTTCTAAAAATTATTATTTTTGCTATTCCCATTGAATCTGGAAAAAAAACAATTTATGCCTGTAGCAAAATGTCTTAAACACAGATCAAAGCTGATTTCATCAATGCATAATCTTAGATGGAATCTTACCTTCTTCTGTTTTACCCTTTACTTATATGTAGAATTTTTTTGAGAGGACATGTACACCAGAACTCTACTTTTATTATAGCTACATAAAAAATAAAACTGACCTTACTGGAGTTCCATGCCACTGGGGACCATAATATGGGCAACATACAATGACTTGTGAAGTCCCATGCTAGCATTCCCTGTGCTTGCAGACACTACTAAAATAAAGTCCTGATGTGCACAGAGAATATATGTAGGGAAGAAGTATTTTCATAATACTGCTTGAATGCAATAAAATGGGCACAACTGCACAGAGACATTGATTTTGGGCACTTCCATTTCTGGGTGCTTCAGAGAAGGTACTTAGGGTCTAATTTGGAAAGTACTAAACTTTGAGAAGGTTCCAGCTCCCAGTGACTAACAAGAGAAACTAAGCACAAAAATATGACAAATCCAAATTTAAGAATTTTAATTGTTTCAGCCAACTTTTTGGACAACACCATGGCTCAGAAGGGAACATGGAAAAGTGTTTTTTCTTCTTCAGGGGAAATGGTTTTATGTTATACAGACAGACTCATTCCAGATGGATACAGGCATTTTCCTACAGTGGTTGTATTTATCCAGATTACTCTGCACTCTCTATACAACAGATTCCCTTTGAAAGCAAGGGTGTCTCTGGAAGCCTGGCTCAACATCTAGAACATGCAAGACCAATATTTAACAGAGGTGCTTGATACATGCCTTGGGTAGCTATTTGTATCATCTACCTTAGTCATCCAAGTGAGATTTAGCACAGCCAGCCAGGAGTCCAATTCCCTTGTGCAAATATACCAGTAGCTCTAAACTCCCTTAAAAGTAATGCAGAAAGAAGAGCAATACCAGCAGGCAATTCAGACTTATAAGACATGAAACAAAATGCTGGGGCACATTTTTCACCACTGAATATAAAGGAAACCAGAGCTCCTCTTGTGCTGGTGGTATCTCTGCTCACAGATGAGAGCAGCCAATGGGGATTTTCTGTAGTGCCCTAGCAGCTGGTCTGGCACCACCAGTTACCTTTCATGAACATTTGTTCAATTATCCTTCATCTCTCACTCGGCTTTGATAGTGTTCTGTGGGGTAGTGGGGTTTTCACAAAAATGTCAGTATAGTTACCAGAGTGGAACTGGTCTTCTGAGTGCTACCTTGAACTTTCAGTAACTTAAAGACTGCCAAATCTCACTCTTTTTTATGATGAGCAGCAGATCCACCCATAAAATAGACATGCTGAACCCTTTAAAGTACAGCCCATTGCAATCTGATTTTCAATCTCTCTCTTTTTTTTTTTTTTAAACCCACAAATAGTATTATTATTACACTGAAGATACATCTTCATACCTTTCAAGCAGACGGTTTTCTGCAGTAGCCTATAACTCGGCACTAGGTGGCCTCTTTCTTCTTTCAGAGATGATCTGATATGTCATTATATCACCTAAGGACTTAACCAAAAGTAAAAAAAAAAAAAGTTAAACAATCTACAGAACTTTGTTCAGCAGGGTTTTAAGATGAACACTGGAAAACAGCTCATTGTTTCCTAACTGGAATGCATTCACTGTAATTCAGAATACAGAACTGAATATCTGTAACTTGGCTTGCAGCCTGAGCCTTAAGCAATGTTTTATCCACACAGCAACCTCCAAGGAGGTACACATAGTATTTTATTCCTGAAGAAAATCCCACAATGTCCCCTCGTCCAACTCATAGCTGCAAAAGCATACAGAAGGGAAGAGAATGTGAAGACAGAATAATTACTCTTCTCTACTCTGCTTGGGTTTTCCCAGGTGAGATCCAAAAAAGCATTCAGAGCCTCACCTCTCCCTTTGAATGAAGCTCATGCATTCCAGTAGTACGTCCTCTTGCTGCCAAGTGGGCTGCAAAAGCAGAAAACTGTGATGAATCATGGAGCAATTAAGAGATTTTCATAGATGGTAAAAAAAAATCTAAAGGGATTGAGGTTTCTAACAGAGAGACCAGCACATAATAGTTTAATTGGAGCATTTAGCTTTCTTGAAGAGGCTAATGAGGAAATGAGGCATTGCCTACAGCAAGAGAGTACTCTGGCAAATGACTTCAGGACAGGAGATCTTAATTTGCCTTTCAGTATTTCCCAACCACAGAAAGCACAATCACTTTATTGCAAAATCACTGTGCTTCTGCAGGATAAGCTTTGTGACAAACGAATGCCTGCATGTTCAGCCTTTAGAGCAGTATGTGCTGTTATGTGAAATCATATGAGGAAATAAAGCATGTTTTGCCATGGTGTAGCTGAACAGCAACTTCCTTCATCAGTAGAAATGGGGTAAATTTGTTTACAGAGCAGGTAAATGCTTCATGCCAGGCAGAGAATGAAGACTGGAGCCTGCAGAGCCACTAAGTGAAGAGCCAGCACAAGGGTGATCTACAACAGGTTGCTTCTTTGGGGAGTCATATGGACACCCCTGTGAAGAGGAAAGTGGTTAGTGACTTCTTTTAGTCACCACACGAAGGAGAACACATAGCTATCCCTTCGCCCTGCTGTGCTGCTGTACCTCTGACTTAGCTCCACTGCTTCTTTGGAGTATTTTTCTTTTTGAACCACTGACAGGGAGAAGAATGAAGACAGGGAGGATGAAGCAGAAGACAGATTTCCCCTATGTGTTCTCATTAAATATTGGGTCTCTAAAGAGCTCGGAGACACAAAGGGAGCAAGGGCAAAGGAAATGTTCTATGTGACAGCTGTAGATGTTAACTGCCAGCATTATGCTACTTTATTATGAGCTGTTCAGAGATGTTAAATGTTACTGAATTTACTGTTACATTTTCAGCTGGTCTAACATGCATACCTGCAGTAATGTTATGACAAAGACAATAGGACAGGCCCCGGTGACGATGTGAACACAGCAAAGATTTATGACAGGATCCACAGCAGGAGGGAGCTCTGGGAACAACCTCTCAATTCTTCATGTGTCTCCAATCACATCTAGCTTGATTCACTGGGCCACAAGTTACCAGTGTCCCAACACACCAGAACAAGTCCTCATCGCTGTCACCTGCTCTGCGACCCAAGGAAAACCTGTGAACATTCCTCAGTGATAATTCAGAGGCTTTCAACAGACCCTCATGCTGAACCCACCCTGTTTGCTCCACATGAGCCTCTGACATTTTTTCAAACTGTAGATTTTGTTTCCAATGGTATGCCTGAAGAGTCTTGCTTAACCCAAGCGCTGCCTTAGCAATCGACAAGAACAATTTTCCACCCAGCTTGGGTACAGATAAAATTTCCTCCTGCCTTCAGCATGAAGTCTGCTCTGGGTACTCTTGCAGCTGAATTAGCTACAGGGTAGCCCAACATTAAGAACTCTCCTATCTGTTTTCATTACCTGTTTGTGTTTCCACTTCATCCTAGAGAGAGTTACCTGCAAAGTATCACATCTCAGCAGAAAAGAAGCTAGTAGCTAGAACAGCAGCTAGTTTTCTTGTAGTTCAGATCCATGCTTGACTTAGAGCTGAAGGAGTAAACATTCCTGACTCTTCTGTGTAATTTCTTTTTTGGGTGTTCCAGTGGATGAAATAAAGATCTCTTTGCATTCCTGCAGGGGATGCAGATTAAAATAAACTCAGATGAAAGACTGCCAGATCTCAGGCTGAGAACCAGTGATGTCCACAGGGCTCTCCCCAGTTAATATAGCACATTTAGCATCATGCTTTAAAGTCTTTTTTCTTAGACTTGTCCTTGAAAACATCTCCCTTGGGTTATATCATTTCCCTAATAAAAGCCCACATGTTCTGAACTGCAGCAGTCTATTAACACAAATTTGAAAGAAAACCAGATCTTTTTAGTATTAAACATGTTGATTACATTACAAAGTCTACCTGAGTCTGAGAGTACATTCTTAAGTAGACTTTTGTCAAACTTGTTTACTGCATACTGAACTGCACATGGAGAAACCCTCTCCCAAAGAAGCACAAGAACTTTGAAGAACAAATCCTGCACACCATACTCATCTAAAAGGAGACAGTTAATACAGTAAAACGAGGAGATCCAGCACTTTATGATAAAAAGGTATTCATGCTGCTTTAAAACTCTGGAGTTCACAATAGTAGAGATTTGTATAGAGTCAAATTGCACTGTCCTTACTTTGGAAGAAGCTTTGCTGTGGTCAGTGAAGGGTAATTTGCTAGTAGCATGTGGGTCATGAAATCTATTTCATTATGTGTAAGACTCCTTAAAGCACTTACCAGAGCAAATCAAACTACAGAGTAATGCTGCTCAGCATCTGCAAAGAAAACCTACCATGTTCCCCTGTGCCCTAGTTTCGACTGGGATAGAGTTAATTTTCTTCATAGTAGCTAGCATGGGGCTGTGTTTTGGATTTGTGCTGAAAACAGTGGTGATAATACAGAGATGTTTTAGTTGTTGCTAAGTAGCGCTTACACTAGTCAAGGACTTTTTCAGCTTCCCGTGCTCTGCCGGGTGCACGGGAAGCTGGGAAGGGGCACAGCTGGGACAGCTGATCCAAACTGACCAAAGGGATATTCCACACCATATGATGTCACGCTCAGCATATAAAGCTGGGGGAAGAAGGAGGAAGCGGGCGATGTTTGGAGTGATGGTGTTTGTCCTCCCAAGTAACCGTTACACTTGATGGAGCCCTGGCTGAACACCTGCCTGCCCACGGGAAGGAGTGAATTAATTCCTTGTTTTGCTTTGCTTGCACGTGCAGCTTTTGCTTTAATTATGAATTTAAATTAATCATTAAACTGTCTTTATCTCAACCCATGAGTTTTCTCACTTTTACTCTTCCCGATTCTCTCCCCCATCCCACTGCGGGGGAGTGAGTGAGTGGCTCTGTGGTGCTTAGTTGCTGACTGGGGCTAAACCACAACACCCTGTAAGTGAAGACCCTAAACAGTTGCATGCCACATAAACACCATCTCATCAAAGATTTTGGGAACCGACAGATTTCAAGACTACAGATGAAGTGCTTAATTTTCTCCAAAGACAGTGGTAGTGGCTACATTTGTTCTACTCTGTCATGACACAGCTGCATGCCTAGCACATGCTGTATTCATGATTTTCACTTTCCTGTCATTGCGAAAGAGCAGCATGTTTGGATGCTGTCCTAACACTTAATGCAGATGTTTTGCTGTGCTTTTTGAAGGAGGCTGTGTATTACATAAGGCACTGCACCCCGGCTAGCGGGGCACCCCAGAGAACCTGGGGCAGGGATGGTTGTGGCTGGCAGCTCCCCACTGCCCAGCCTTAGGGCTCACATGCCAGCTGTGCACATAACATCTTGCAGCAAAGCACAAAGGGGAAACTTTAGGACACAGGCAAGTTATTTCAGGGTTCAGCACCATGCTTCCAGCACAGCAAATGCTGGAAGCACGCACGTACTTCCACCATGATGAATGAACTCCATTATCTGTGGGCAGATAGCTTCAGAGCACAACTTCAGAAGCATCCCTAAGGAATACAAAAGGCACTGTTAAACCAAAGTTTAAACACCAGTAATAATGTGCTGCTTCTGCTTCCTTATGGATATATTATATTAATGTGACATCTTTCCATTTCATTGCATTGTCTCTGCAAGTTCTCTCACACATCATTCAACAGTAATGTATCTTATATACCAAATAAATCTGTCTAAATGCATTTAATGATTATACCATTTTCCTTCCTGCTGGAAAGGCTTCTTATATTTGTCACAAGGTGGGTCTGATTTCTAGAGACAGACTTATCCTCTGTTTCATTTTAGCTGTCTGTCATGTTGACTTGGCAGTTGTATGGGATAAGTTGCATTTGCACTTTTGTAGTACATTGGTTTGGGTAAAAACAATAAAATATTTAAATTTACAGTTCTTAAAGCCAAAACCCACACTGGATCCTGGCTTCCTATAACTGCTTGTCTTACAGTCATGGAGCAGAGCTTCACAAACTTATGTGTGCTTAAACTGAAGAGCTACTGGTTGTTAGTGGGGGAGAGGGAGTGAGTTCAGATGTATCTCACAGCAGGGAAATTAATGTCATGACCCTCATCCACTTCCATATTACCCTGCTTTGTCCCTGTGAAATGTTTTGGGGATTAACAGAGTTCCATCTGTAGTTTATAGTGTCAAATTCAGATTCTGTCTCAGCTGAAGAGGATGTGGAAAGTAAACACTTTAAAGAGGCAATGAGAAAGGCCAGCTTGGTCCCTGTCCCAGGGCTCTCCACTCCAAGACCAAGGTCCAGAAATATTTTAGCCAGGCCTGTGGAATCACCTGCTGGCTTCTTGCCCCACATCACTCCAAGTGGCAGGCAGGCAGCAAAGCCAAAAAAAAGCTGGTTTTGGAAACTGAAGGAGTTACATCTATGGTCTTTGACAGATGTGAGAGCTGGCATTTGAAGCAGCAGGATTTCGACTTGGGCACAGAGGGGGAGGGAGGGAGGCATGGATGGATGAAAGGATGGATGTCCTATGGATTATCAAGGACAGGAGTGCTGTAGGGAGGTGCCTCTGGGCTTCCCATGCAGAAGAGGTGTAAAGCCCTCTGGTTCCCATCCTTATAGTCCATGGCAGTGGGTGTGCCCCTATTGAAACACGGGCCCAGCACCCCTCAGCCCTGCTTCCCAGTAGAGGCAAAGCTGAAGGCACCACAATACTGCAAAGTGGTGATTACAGATGTGGAAATGCTGGTGTGGGAGAAGTTCTGCAAACACCTCATTAGGTGAGATGAATGCACACAGGCTCACTGCCGGCAGCTGCGTATCCCACGGTTAGGCATTACTTCCCTTTGTACACACACACACACACACACAAACCTGCTGTTTTCCACAAACAAATCTCAATTTTTACTCCAGGTTTGTTTTTTTTTTTCCTTTTCCTCTTTTGATTGTAATGAAACCTAGCAAACAGGGGTGGGTGTTGGCTCTCAGCCAGGTGCCTCACTGGATGCTCTGCCAAACAGCAAGGTGATCTACTGACCACTGTACCTAGACCAGAGCATATGTGATGTTGAAGACAGCAGCCCTGTAGACAGGTACCTGGTAAGACAAAGCCATAGGAGACTCATAAACCCTTCCCAGCAGAGCCCATAGGCCAGAGCAACAAGCCCCTCTCTGTTGCACCCAGTTGGATCTCGCAGCAGGTAGACATGAGGAAGGCACATCCCAGGACTTTGCCGAATGGAGCAGCCCTTCCCAACAACAGCAGTCATTTTCCTCCAAGGGAAGGAGATTTGAGACAAGAGCAGCAAGTCTGCCAGCATGGAGGAAAGGCTGCCAGACCACCTCAGTCCCCACACTTCAGGTTTCCTGCGTTCCTGCCAGGACTACTCAAATACAGTATGCAAGAGTCCTCATTTTCATGGGGAAATGTGAGCGGTTCACTTGCTCCATGGCACCTCACCCTTCAGCCAGGACAAGGGGATGTGTTGTGAAGGGCAGCCAAGTTGTGGCAGTCAGCTGCAGAGTGGCAAGATGATATTCCTGCCCAAAATCTGGCCTGAGGAACGGGACAAGTGTGCTGAGTGGTTGCCAGCACAGGCTCGGGCTCTGTTGACTTCTCAGGGAGAACATGCTGTACCAAACATTTCTTATGTATATCTTACATAAACAAAACATTTAACTCACCACCCAGCACTAGCTCATGCTAATAAATGCCAGTGACTTTCTCTGCTTCATATATTGAAGTCAGCTCAGAGGCACACACAGGATACTCAGTTTGGACTGAGACTCTTTCTGCAATTTTTAAGCTGAAAGTAATCAACTACAGCTAGAAAAGGAAGCTGCAAACAAGATTTGCCGTGCAAGTATGACAGAGACTGTAGGAAACCATCCCTTCCATCCCTCTTTGGGGAGAGACCCACTGATAGTCCCAGAAGTGCTCCAGGGTATTCTCCTCTCCAAAAAAACCCTGCTACCACTCTCAGCTTTGACTCCAAACCCATCAGCATTTCCACCTGGTAGATCACAATGCACCCCTTCCACAGCAGACTTTCCTCTCCACTGACTTTGACTGCACCATGGCAGGGTAGAGTGGGTGCAGCCCCAGCCAAAATCCAGCTCTTGTTCATAAATTCATCTCACTGTACTTGCAGAGTAAGCAAGACACTTGAGCAACCACATACACTCCCAATGTCCCTGCTGGAATTGCATGACTCACTCTAGGGCACAATCTCCGGGCAGGTGCAGGGCCCTGGCTGTGGGACAGCAAGGCTGGCCTGAGCAGGGCTCCCAGGCTTGCACACTCTGCCAAAGGGCTGCAGGGCTCCTGCCTTGGACAGGCTGTCTGCATTTTCTAGGAGTGCCTAAGGAAATACAGGGCTTGCAAAGGATCAGGGTGGAACCAAGATTTGGGGTCTCACACAGAGAGGCTGTAGCACTGCACAACTATTAGAACCATTTGCAAATATCAGCAAAATGTTTTCCTGAAAGGAAAAAAGTAGCTCCAAAATTTGCAAGGGAAAAAAACTACTTAATTTTTTGTCCACATTCTTTTGTGGAAAATCCTGAAAAAATGAACACAAGACATGGAAACTGTGAAAAAGATCCCCACATTTTCCATTAAAAATCCCTGAAAAATCCATGAGAAACTTGAGCACGATGGAAGAAATTCATAGAACCCAACAATATTCAATTTGCTCTAAAAATAAAGCAAAACCTTTGATACTGCACCTCCTCCACTTCCATCTCAGGTTTCTCTCCAGACAGAGCTTTTTTGATGTTTGTTTAACCACACTATTCAGATTAATGACCTATTAGAGGTACAAGGCAGATCTGGCAAACAGAAATGTCACACTGCCAAGCTCATGGGGTCACTTGGTTTGTCACTCTTGCAGAATATGACCTTCAGGGTAGACTTGTTTTGAAACTGCATTTTGAAAGAAGGAATTTTCCTCCCCTCTCAGTTTTGCCTCCCATTTAATATTTTTTTTTGTTTCCCTGTTTCTAGGAGAGTGCAGCTGCCTCAGCCCCAGCAAGCAGTCATTAATCCCTGCCCTGCATCTGCAGCAGTGGGAGATGCTGCATCACTGCTCTCTCCTCGGGAAAGCTTTGTCCTTATTTTCTCTAGCCTCTCACAGGTATATATGCAACTGGAGGTGGATTTCAGACTCCTGTAGTATTTCCCTATCTGCACAGGTCTGCACACCAGGCAGAAGGCATGATACTTGTTAAAAACTGTTCTTTTTGAGCAGGTCCAAACTGATGTGTAGAAATGTGCAGTCTGCTTACACCCAGGATGGGTACAGCTGAATCACAGGTACCGGTGGGGTCAGATAGTGCAGTTTAGCTTTTGTTTTGAGAGCACAAAGATACCACTTAATGGCACAGTTTTGTTCATTACTGACCTGTACTGCAGCAAAGGTAAAAATCCTCCACAACCTCTTATTACTCCTCTGACCCAGCTACTCTGAACACCTGGCAATTTTCTTAGTATGATGATTTGTTTTGCTGTAGCACGGCTGCGGCTGCCTTGTTGTGCTCATTGCTAAGCAATTAACAGTTTGTCCTTCCAGAAATATCCCACACCCCAGACACTATTAGCACCTCAGAACATTTTCAACAAAAACATTCCAGGAGAGATGCATTAGCAGCTCTTCCACTTTCTGGGGCAAGCATCTCTCCAGCTACATAGCCCACTACAGAACATCAGACCAGGACAGGGAGAAGGGGTTATTTGTGGTCAAGCCCCCATTTTGCCAAGTTTGGCATAATCTTCATCTCGCATCACTCTGAGGCTGGCACATTTCTTGCATAATCCCATTTTCACAGGCACCAGTGATGAAATTTACCCCCACCCTAGCAGTGAAGGACAACTCCTGCACCAGGTTCCCACAGCTTCCAGGCACCAGCCAGTATTGGGACTTCAAGGGAGGTCAGACTCCTGGTTACCCAACCAGCAGGTATAATTTCTGACCCATGGCCCCAAAACTGCTAATGCAAGCCTCAAGAGTATCTTACCAGAGAGAATTCCCTGAAGCTAATAATCTTTCAGTCAGCCTGGGGAAAACCTGCTGGCAATTAAGCAAGGTGCTAACAGATCCCTCTTTTAGATTGAGCCTATCAAACATGATCCTTTCTGAAGGGTCCAGAAGGATTGGTATCTCTTCATCAAAAGAAAATTTCAAATAATCTTCAAAAGCAACCTCAAAGTAGAATCAGTATTTGCCAAATACTTCTTTTTCCCCCCCTCTTTCTTTTATTTACAGATGAGTAAACTCCCCTACTGAGATGTGGGTAAGTCTTAGGAGTCACACCATGGTTTTGCTTCTGGGTGACAAGATGGAGTCATGAGTCATTTAGGTTTTCTGTACACAGTACCCCAAAATTACAGTAGTAATCGACATTTAAAATGCAAAAAGTTTAGACAATCAACAAGTCCTTTCCTGAAGGCTGCTGGGCAGTGCATGGGGATCAGCATGCCCACATAGCAGTGGGACATAGCATGTTCAGTTCCTGGGGGCATTACTCCCAAAAGTGACCACAGTGAATCAAAGCAAAAGATCGTCTGGCCTGTGAACCTGTTACCTGCTATGAGAAAGGTATAAAATCCTGCACGTGGTTGTACTTTCCCCCAAGAACACTCTACTGCCTCCAGCAGTTTGCAGAACTGTCTCCACCTGTTCTCAGGACCCCAGGCCTGAGCAAGCAGGAGGTATATTTGATGCATTTTACATATGACATCTTTAGCCATATATTTAACAAAAATAATATATATATATATATAAAATAAGGGTCAAAATATTTTCTTACAGATAGGCACAGCAGTATCTGCACTGCTTTATTTACACATTCTCTAGTGAGAATCTCTTTTAGAAAATCAGCTTAGGGTATAATGCTCAGCATCTATACAACTGTAGTTATCGTGCAATGGTCTATTTTTGGTATATTTTGTCTTTTTGTGTTACACTAAACACTTGCCTGATCTCAGCCACGCACAAGCTGATATTTAAAATTCCATCAATATATTTTTTGCCAGAATCTTCCTTCTACGTAAAACTCATTGTGTGCTCATTGAGGAAGGGAAGGAAGAATAAATCCCCATGTATGAGAAAAACAGATTCTCCTTCAAACAGCTAGTGAATGAAGAGGCACAAAATGAAGGGAACATGAGAGAGGAGTGTCACCACTGCAGGACAGCCAGCTGTACTGACATCTCCCTACATGATGCTCTAGTGCCTACAGCAAGGACTCAGGTCCCCCTTCCCTGCCCATGGGTGTCTCAGCATCTTTGAGGTAGCTCCCTTTCCTCAAAGAAGAGCTCTCATGATGGCTGTTGAACTGATAAACTCGTCGCTTAAACAAGTGATGGAGCTTCTCCTGGAACTGGTTCCCAATAAAGCAGTACAGCAAAGGGTTGATACAGCTGTTGGCGAATGCCATGCAGATGCCGAATGGCAGTGCTGTGTCGATGCTCTCTGTCACGTCACAGTTGTTAATGATGTTCATATGAGCCAAGGCATCCAAAAACGTTAAAGTGTGGAATGGGAGCCAGGAAATTAAGAATGCCACAACAACAGCAGCCACCAGCTTTAGGACTTTGTCCCTCTTCTGCTTGTATTTCCCAAACTCCTGTGCTTTGAGCAAGTGCCTCCTTATCCAGATGTAGCATGTGGTGATCACTGTCAAGGGGATGAAGAAGCCGAGTGCATTTTTCAGGAAGGCTGTTGCCACAGACCATTTTTCATAATTTTCATGAGGAAAGGCCATAATGCAAGCATTGACCCCCAAGCTTTCAATGTAGTGAGTGTCACGGAAATAAAAAGTTGGGAGGGAGGACAAACAGGCAAGGCCCCACACAAGTAATGCTATAAAATAAGCTTGTTGTGGAGTTCTTCTTTGAGAGCGAATAGGATAGACAATAGCATGGTACCGGTCCATGCTCATGCATGTAATGAAAAATATACTTGCAAACATGTTCAAGCACAGGACAGAACTGGAGATTTTGCACATGACAGACCCAAAGAGCCAGTTGTACCCCTGTGCGTAGTACGTAGCCCAGAAGGGAAGGGTGGCAAGGCACAGCAAATCTGCCATGGCCAGGTTGAAAATGTAGATATTGGCAACCGTTTTGGGGCCACTATGATGACAAAGCACCACAACCACCACACTGTTGCCAACCAACCCCACAACAAAAACCACAGAGAAAAGTGCTGGAATTAGTGAAAACTGATAATCTGAAGAGGCAAGTGGGCAGGGAGCGGGTGAGCGCAACACAGCTGATGAGTTTGCCAGTGCTGTATAGAGGACTTGGAGACTTTCTCTGGTGGTCACGACCAGGGAGTAGTTGCTCTGCATGTTGGTGCTGGTGGAAAAGGAGGTTCTGCAGGACATTCATGTGCTAGCAGCACTTTTCTATCACATTGCTCACCTGTAGATCAGAAACCATGTGTTAGACATGCACTCTGCAGCCATCTTAGCTCAAATCACACAGTCACAATAAAATAAAAACAATTTAAAATTATGTCAGTAAGGTGAGTGCTGAAGTACTAGGTAACCCTGCTGGACTCCTTTCCTCTGTCCCACTGACAGGACACAATTAGCCCTAGGGAGGTCACCATGTTTTTTAATTAGCCTGGCAGAGAAGCAAGCAGCTGGGTTTTATCTGTGATTACAGATGGTGCTTTCTGTGGCCAGCAGCACAGAAAGATTATTGACTCAGGAGCTGGAGATACTTAGGGAACTTCAGTGACCAAAGGCAGCACTGAAGCTCCTCGTGATCATTTTCTTGGCTTTCTCATACTATTTCCAGCACTGTACAGTTAAAATAATGTAGAAAGGCAGCACTCACCAGTAGGGATCAGGTATTTCACACCTGAGCATCTCCTGGGACTTCACAGGCATGAAAGCAGCCTTTTAACCAGGCTATTAGGAAAGCAAGCTTTGACTTTTATTATTTTAATTCACAGGGCTGGATACAAAGACACTGAAGGGTCTTTGCAAAATGTCATTTACTGTCAGAGTCCTCAAAGCAAATCTGCATCTCCTGTCCTCATGATGGCTTTTAATCAGAAGACTAAAAGAAATATTTTCAGTGCAGATACAAGCAATAGACAGTCAAGTACTCAGTCCTTGCAGGCATTGGATTTAACAGTAGTATTTGCCATTCGTTTAGAAAGATCAGGACTGGGTTTCAGTAGGGGAAAATGTAGCTACAAAATAGCTAAAATAGGAGAGTTAATTGACAGGTCTGTCTTTGTACCAGTTCAACAGCTCGTGTCTGCACTCTAAGCAGGGCATTTTTCAAACTTTATGACTTTATAGTCAATAAAGAAAATATCATACCCAAATATTTTATTTTACATAATAGAAAGAGACAATTCTTATTTAATTAAGTTCTTATGGAACCAGACAGGCATTTAAGAATTCTCAAGGGGCCCTTAAAACCACAGAAATTTTGACCAAGGCAAGACAACAGAGTTGGGTAACAATCTCTCATTTAACAGAAGGTAACTAATAATTTCAAACGTATTTTTCTGTATTAACAGTTTAGTGTACCATAGCTTATAATCTGCTCAATGCAATATGCTACTTTGAATATACTGACAAAAATTTATTTTAATTATATTGTCTCAACAATGAAAATTCAATAGGAGAATATTAATGCACTTTTCTGCAGAGTGCCGGCATTTGAAGTCCCAAATACTGGACCACAAGCTCATGTTCTGTAATCAAACAGGTCTTAAACCAGAGCAAAGCTTTTTGTTTGGGGACAACAAAGATTCAGGAGAGGGTCTGGAGCCCTGTTTTGCCCTTAAATCTTATATCCTGAACCCCTCACTTTAACCTACGGAAGCTGAAATCTCAAAACTAGTCATAAAGCATTACATATCTGACTTACTCTTAATAGAGGGACAACACCATAACTAATTTTAGCTACATTACTGAGAACAAGGTTTCATTCACAAACACGCTCCCCCCCTCTGCACACAAACAACTGGTGGCTTAGAATCTGCTTCTAAAGTAGTCATTCCTTCTATTACTTAAGACACAATGAGGCATTTTATCACAAATCGAATCAAATAAATGGAAATTATGTTCTAACAGCAGATAGAAAACATACCTCTCAAACCTCATATTCATCTGGATATGGCTCTAGAATTACATGCTCCTTTTTTCTGTTTTCCTTCTAGCAAGTATCACCACCAGCAATCTGCTCTCTCATATCTTCCGTTTTCCCACTGGGAGACTTTAACCTACATAACTTGAGAACTGAAATACGAACGCCTGCCAGCCTCTTTTCCTTTTGGAAGCAAATCAGCTTGAGAACCCCCCTTTCCAAGGCCACGTGAGCACATGCAGTAAATCAGGAGAGAAGAACAAGACAACCAAAAAAAAAAGCAAGCAAGCAAGCAAGAAAAAGGAAATTCACACAAATACCTCTGCAGGTTTCTATGGCAGCTCTTGGGCCAGGAGGATACATCCACGTGCAACCCCCTTCTGCCCAGCAAGGTGTATATGCAACATGTGCGAGCTTGCATGCAAGGATTCATGCATCTCTGAGGGCAGGGGGATTCCCATGTGCTCTGTGGAGTCCCAGCACTTGCTAACACATTTGAGAGTGGAATAGGCTGTTAGTCCTGGCAGAGCTGACCGTAATGTGAACACATGGAGACAGAAAGCGGAGGAACTTCACAGCATTCACACCAGCATTGCCTCTGTAAGGGGGCTAATTCTGTCTCCCAATTAGTAGGACAGGAAAGCCACTGCCCAAGTCTTTGCAGACTTGCATACTGCTTGAACTGAGGAGGGCAGCAGGACAAATCCACATGGTAGAGAGCAGGCTTGGCTCTGAGACTGCACTGTGGTAGCACATGACCAAAGTGAGCAGACTGGCAAGGCTGTGTACTCATGCCAACTTCCCATTCACACAAAACTACATTTTTACATGTGCTTCTTCCTTGCATCACATGTTCCTCCTGGCCCCAGCCTCCTCTCCCTGCAAGGAGCTCTAAGGGGGCTGCTGGAGGACAAGCACTGGGACAAAGTAAGCATCTATCAGTCTTAAACATTTTTGTGCTGATACCCTGAGCACGATCTCCTCTGCAGCAGCAGCCCATCTGCTGGGGACATGTCTGCTGTGCTCCCCAGGCAAGGCTGCCTGTGCCAGATGGAAAAAAGCAACCACAAGTGTCCCTGCCAGTGACGTGTCCCTTAGCCCTAGCCAGGTGCTGCAGGCTGACAGTCCATCACCAGCTGGGGCTGGACCCAAGCTCATCCCATTCTTTGAACACCAGCACAGCCTTGCAGTGAGGGGTATCCAACCACGGCAGGTTGGGGGAAACCCTGGTGCCTGCCCTTGCTCTGGGACTGTGCAGCACACCAGAGGCAACAGGCATTGCAGGCTCTATAACCAGCTCTGCTTACACCAAAGTGACCCAGAAGAGAGATGAAACAGGGAAAATAGCCTTTTTGCCAGCATCTTCAAAGGAACCAAGGGCTGAGCAGTCTGTGGAGAACAAACTCACCTTTCTGTCCAGTGGTGTCTTTGACCCAGAAAGAGCTGCAGAGTGCTGGAAAAGCTCATCAGCAAACTCATATACATCCCCTGGAGGAGAGAACTGCTTCTCAAGGTGGGGAGAGAAGTCCTTGGCAGCTTTTGGCTTTCTCTGCCTCATATTAAGAGTCCAGCTCTTGGCATTTTCTGTGCAAAAGGGGACTGTGTTATTTAAAGAAGGGGAAACCTACGTAGCATTTCTATTTATCAGTGCAGCTGATTTACTGCTTCATGGACACAATGACAAAGCAGTTAGTGGTAAGGACTGTCAGGCTGCAAGTGTGCACAGCGCCTGTGCTTAGGGCAACCACTGGAAGGGAAAGCAAGCTGAAATAGCTCAATGAAATGACATGTTGAGAGCAGATAAAACAGAAACAGACCCAAACTTCACAGGGATCTTGAGAGGGAGGGTAATACCAAATCATTGCACAGGATGGGAGATCTCATCTGTCCCAAAGGCTCAAGCACTGTGTGTCACAGCCAGAGTTAGACAACATACATGTCAGCACATCCTTGTTTTCTCAAGATATACATGGACCTCCCCAATGCACACACTCACCCATTCCATAAATGTTTAGTTGGGTTTTGGGGCAACCCTTCCTCTTTCTTTTCCCACTCCTTCCTCCCCTTATTTGAGGTTGTAATGGAAAAAGCAGAGGAGGAGGGGAGAAACCCTGGAAACACTGAAATTTGCATTACTCAACAAAAAATAAAGATAATTTGTAAAGGAAACAGTAACATCCATAATAGTTTGGGGGCTAAAAAAGTCAAGACTTAACCAAAAAAATTTAAGATGAAGATTTGCACTCAGTTCCCACATACTACAACCACTACCAGGAGACTTGTTTTGTTCAAGAGGCATTAAACAGACAAAGCACCTTCTAGAGACACACCGCAAGAACTCTGTCCTTTCTTCAAATGAAACCTCTATGAAGCAGGTCAGTAGGAGCATGTGGGATGTGCAAGTGCAGAGGTCACGTGTCCTACTGCAAAGGAGAAGAAATGTGCCTTTTGCCACCAATCTCTCCTGCACATACCCTGCTTCAGGTCCAGAGGACTGCTGGCTCTCAGATAAGTGAACTGAGATATCAGCACTCACTCTGACCCATATTAATTAAATTTTTTACTAACAGTATGTGAAAGGACACCCTCAGCTAGGAATTCTTGCTGCTAGTTGCTTTGCACACAAACAACCGGTGAAAGATCTTGCTCCATCCGTCATCAAACATCCAGTGTGCTTTGTAAGCAGGGGAAAAAGTCAAGTACATGAGAATGTTTATTTTACAAAGATAACAAACACAAATTGTTTAGGTTTAAATATAACTTTTTCCTTTCCAGATGCACTTTTGATCCTCACAGATACTGACTATGATTATTCTGTTCTACCTCTAAAACTGTTCAAAACTTTGGATTCATAACCCTTAGTAGATGAGAGATGGGCCTNCCCCCAGCACTCAATGCATCCGATTCCTTATCTGATGCCAAGTTCTCACTTCAAAGCTCCATTTAGCCAATGTACAAAAGCCCTCCCTCTTCTATTTCCCCCTACTATTTCTTTCTTCCTCCCACTATTTCTGAGCATTGCCTGTACACAAATGGCTGTGACATAGAAGGTACACCCAGTATGGATGCCCAAGCTGTCCACACACAAGCCAACCTTGTGCCATGTAGTATTGTAGCTGAGCTAATGCCCCCTGAGCTTGCAGGACATGTTTGTCTAGCTTCCACAGCCAGGCTGGTAAGTCCAGCACATGGATCTACTGCATCAAAGCCCAGCACACAGCTCAGCACAGGGGCAGATTCTTCAGCCTTTTTACTGTTTATCTGGCTGCAAAGTTACAAAAGCTGGGAGTTTTCACCACAAGAAGACTTGTTTGATATTTAAATGCTGAGGAGTTAGTGCTTCCTGGGGCATGTATTTGGGGAAGGATTTTCTTTTATAACAAGAAAAAAAAAAATCACAGTGCAAGAGAAGCAAGGAATTTTGCTGCATGTTCACATGCAGCATTCAGGTTTACCTTTCTATCCTCAAGCCCATGCACCAAAAGAGGTCACTAGAAGTGTTAAAAAAAAAGCCAAAACAAACCCAAAAAGCATGAAACCAAAAAATCCTCCCACACAAAACCACACACACAAAATTCAAATAGCAACTTCTGAACAATTGTGCAACTTAAAAAAACCCAAAACAAACAGATTCATGCACCCCAAGTCCGAGGTCTTGGTTTTTGCAAGGAAGTGCTGCTGTCAGGGATGGAATATTCCAAACAGGCAGCATATCCGACTGCACCAGTAGACTGTCAGGGCCAGCCCTTGAAGTTAAACCTTGCCAGCCTGCCAAATTCTCAAAGCAATGTGGGATTCAGATGCAGACAGTATTAATGGACTTGATTTGTTCCTTTTGGAGAGCAAGGGGGGAAGAAAAATCTCTCATAAATGTGCTCCTCAGGATGCATACCCAACCTAAGTCACTATGGCTCCGACCCCTTTCATGGTGATTTACAGCAGGATGCCCTGACTCCCTGGTTCCAGGGCTGGTGGCAGGAACTGGGGACCAAGCACCCACGCACTACCAAGGGAGCAATGATTTCCATCTTGCTGGATGGTGCATTTGCATTGTGCTGAATGACAGGCCTTTCACACACGCACACTGAAATCACCCCGCCTGCAGCTGTGTTCCCCTAGCACTCCATAAATTTTATATGCATTCCTCCTTCCTGCATCTGTTTGTTTAAGGGTTTATTTAGGGATTAATTGCTCAGTCTTGCAAGTTAAATTGGAGTATCGACCTTGTTCTTCCCCAGCCCCAGAGCACTTCCGTAGAGAAGGCTGCTTTCATCCTTTTTTGTGGTCTTAAAGAGGAGAGTAGTTGTGAGCAGCAACCAGTTGAAAATTGATGGCCAAGGCAGTGAGTCCTGCTCACACCCAGCATCCATGGTTCTTGACTTGGCATGCTGGGTCTTAACGTTGTCTCACGTACCTCTGAAACATAATCAGTTCTGATCGTAGGTTTCTGCAAACCCAGTGTTTTGGCCAGGAGTGAAAACTACTAGCATTTTTAAAGATAAGACCTTGGTCAGTGTTTCACTTTCCCTCCTGGAGCCACAATTTCACATGGAAGCACTGAGCAGGCCTGGGGAAAGCCGTGCTTTTCTACTTCACAGCAGCACAGCGGTGAACACACGGGCCATCCAGCCAGGACCCGTCGGAGTACAGCATCAGAGATCTCTGGTCACATTCATTTGCTGGAATAAGTCAGTTTTTGAAGCAATTCATTGTCTAGAGCATGGCAGAGGCAGTTTGGAGGGAAGACAGATGCCCTTTCCACCTCCAGCATGAAGAAAACTTTTCCAAAGCATTTATTTTATGAGATGGCAATGCTATCGGCTGAACACAAACAATTCCGAGATTATCCTCCATGACATTGTTTGTTCAAATAATTGGCCGTTAGCATTTTACAAGTTACTAAAAGTAGTAAAGAAAACAAGCACATAAGTGACTTTGAAAACATGCTGCACTCATTGCTATTAAAGGCAGCGCATGCACATGCACCCTGGCACCACTGCCCGCTCTTGGGGGGAGCACTGCAGCACTTGGCGAGAGCTCTGTTCCCAAGTGCTGCACAGCTTCGAGCCATGGCCCCAGATAAAGATAAACCACCAGGCACCAGGGCTTGCCCACAACGGGCACAGAGCATAAATCCCGCTGATGCTGTTACAGCCGAAGCACAGCATTTCAGCAACTGAGACCTGCTCAGCCAGATCGCAACAGGAACCCACATTCAGCTTTCATAAAGGACAATTTTTCATCACAGGTAATTTTCTCCTGATCACTTCTCCCAGACAAGTGAGGACATTGATAACTGCAGCATGTGGGAAAGAGCTCCCTCCTGTTTAACTTCTGCTTTATTAGTATTAATATATGTGTATATAACCTGGCATTTAGAGGATGTGGGTAGATTCTTCACATTTCTTTTTAGGGTCACAAAGTGATTTTTTTAGGATGAGCTAGGACTCCATGGACAGTTTTAAAGAGCTACAGAGTACACAGGGGGTCTTTTTCCAGAGATCCTTTAAAAATAAAAATTTTCCTTCCTTTGCTGTTCTGAACTATACTCACTGCAAGCATAATTTCCCACTTTTTAAGTGCTTTTGTCAGGAATTTCTCTTATGTACCAAAAATGCTGAGTTACACATGAAAGAGTTCATCAGCTAGAAGAAGCTTTGGGGAAGTCAGAATATTCCTGACACTTGGGTATTCCAACTTATCTAATCCTCCTTTTAATCAACACAGCTATTAAGTGATTCTGCTCACCCCACCTTTGCCCACCAGAAAGTTTAAAGAAAGCAAACCATGCTCCTTTAACTCATTAGACCAGCAAGTCCATCCCAAAGTAGATATTTGGACTGCTTGTATCAAACCTGGATCTTGCAAAGAGAATACAGCTCCTTAAAATCTACAGTATTAGGCAAGGCTCTTGACATCAGCTGCAAACAATTTCTGAAGTGGGTGTGCTGGGCTGTAAATCCCAAACATCAGATAAATCAGTGACCGAAGAAAAGACAAAACATAATCATGGTCATGCAAAGGGTGGGAGACATTTTAACAGAAGACCTGCAGTGGCTCAGCCTTTCCATTAAATCTGGAAGGATGAGCCACCTCAGCCAAAACACATGATGCACTCCAGAAAACCCTCCTAGCAGATGGAGTGAGACAACCAAAATTTCTGCATGCAGAGCACAAAGAGCTGAGCCTGGAAAAGACAGCCCAAGAGCTGAATGCTCATAATTGAATGAATCATAGTGGGAAAGTATTTGTTAAAAAAAATAGCTAGAGAGAAAAATCATGTGGTGGTTCTTCTCAAGGACCATGTCTTTACCTTGTCTCTGCAGTATCTGATGTGATAGCAATGCTGGTTACTGCTGACTGCAGCAGTGATGCTCAGGAAGCTGAATAGGTAATTCTGAGCACTTCTTGCAAAGGAGCACTAGACACTGCAGCACACACAGGATATGCCTGCAGTCATTGTCTTGGATCAACACTCAGCCCCCAGCAAAAGTTTAGCTCAGTGTTGAGTGATGGTACACTGCTGTATTGCTCCCACCCCAAGGGCAGCTGCAACCAGAGCTGCCATCAGTAAGTGGCCCAGGCAGCAACCACAGCCAAAGTCCTGGCAAGGCAGCTGCCACCCCCTGTGCACTGCGGAATCATTACAGGGAACAGCTGGAATTGCCAAACCCATGACAAAGTGTAAAAATGTGGTCATTTTGATATGTATGAGCTTCCTTGGGCCTATAGGCTCTGAAGCAAGGAGGCATTCTGCAGCTGCATAGTCCTGTTTCACCACTATGTTTTAGTCCAGTTAAGCAACATCTGGCAACAATAAGCCATAAGAGCTGCATACTTTTTGTCACTGAAAATTTCCAATATGAAATCAAAGAGAATTAGAGAGAGCACTGGCCTTATCATGGCAACAGCTGGGCTAGAGCATGGCAACACTGCTGTAATTACAACCAGGAATAAAGCCTGTGCAGAATAAAAACGAGACCGGAACAAGTGATCCATCTTCTTCAGCCTGAGCTACACAACTTCAGCTAAAGGTGAGACCTAGCAGACACAGAGGAGCTCACTCATCTTGCAAGGAGACCAGCAGAAATCTGTCTCCTTCGCAAGGATGCACAGGCAAAGTTGTGGAGCAATGGATATTCATAGTTGTGCTGCAGCAGGAGGTAAGAGAAACCGTGTTGATGCCAGCAGTGGGACACCCATCCAAAGTGATATCCTCAAAAGGAGCAGTCTCAGCTGAGCCAGGAATACAGAAAACAAAGATTGACCCACCAAAACCTTTGGCATGGCCCCAAGTGCGAGTAGCTGGATGGGGTGAGCAGTGCATGTTTCCACCTTCCTCCAGGACTCCCAGGACAAACCCCTTGGCAAGGTGCCATCATCACTGCTCTCAGGGTAAAAACCAGCTTTTGGCCCCTAGTAACACTGCTGCAAAGCCTGTCTAACTAAATAAATGATGTTGTTTACAGCTGGAAGATGGTCTCCATTACACAACATGGCCATCCCAGCCAAGCTTCCAGGGAGAATCTGTTCTTTAGGGGGTTGTCGCCTGAAAAAATGAAGAAGAAAACAGAACTAGCTGAAGCCAACACAGCCATTTAACAGCACAGGAAACCTAATCTGCTTCTGCCAAGAAAACAATGGATCTGCAAATTTGTCCAATTCACACTTACTGTTGGGCATATCATATATTTGGGGTTTTAGCCATTGTCTGAACAGAGCTGGCAGAGCAGGGGAGAGAAAGGAAACCCAAATCTGTTAAACATGAAAAAAAAAGCCTGAGATAGATGGAGAAATTAAGAGCAGGGAAATGCACCTGAAGGGAGGGGGCTGAGAGAAGGTGCTTCAAATACATCAGAACATGAGAACTCCAGCAGAGGGAAGCAAGGGGGAAAACAAAAATTAGAAGTAATGAGAAAAAAAACAAGAGCAGCAACTGTGTCACTGGTTGCTCTGCTGACACATCAGCTGCGAGGTCCGGGTCTAGTCCTCTCAGCATTGTAAGCAAAACAATCAGCCTGCAGATTGCTGATCCCTGGCTGCCAGGTGCATCAATCAGCCCCCCAATTGCACTTTTCCTTTGCTCTCTGGATATAGGAGGAAAACCAGGGAGGGGTCAAGGACATGAGCTTTCAGGGACTCAAGCCCAGTCCCAGCTGCTCAGTGACATCTTCAGACCTGCTGGAGACAGGCAGTGCCCTGGGAAGGGCAGCATGCCCTTGAGGTGCTCTGCATTTTGCGCATGGGGATCATCTCATAGATGGCTCAGGGCTTATCCCAAGAAGAGGCTCCACCAGGACACAGCGCTCCCCCGCACATTCCTGGCTGGCAGGGAGCATGAGGCTTGCACAGCTCTTGACAGTCTTCTCTTTTACTGCAGAAGAGTCACAGCCATTGACAGGGCTGTGCTCAAGGCTCAGTCACAGCTCCGCTTTCCTCCGCAGCCAGATCACAGCCTGAACCCAGGGCATCTGCCAGCACGTGCAGCCACACCAGCATGAGAGCCCATCTCATATCTGGATACAGAGTCACTCTCAGCTGCCTTTGCTGAAGTCCTAACAAGAGAGAAGCACAAAAATCCTCGCCCCCCCCCGACACAGAGGGTTTTTTTGAGCAAACTGCTAAGCAGATCCTGAGAATGGTGATCAACCCAGGAGCAGGACCCTCTCCCAGACAGATCCCAAGGAAAGTCTGTTACCTGCTGCTGTTTGCAGAGGGCAGGAGTTGGGAAAAACCACTGTCAGAGTGTAATGCTCAGCTGAGAAATCTCCCTGCCTCTCAGTAATGCCCTTTACAGCAGGGCAGCACTTAATCGGCTTTTATCTGCCTAAAGACTTGATCCCCATTGGTCTGCAGCAGGAAGAACTGGTTAATTTATTTTCACTGTGCACTGAAAGCACAGCCGAACCAACCCTGCAATGCTCACGGTTCACCTATCCAAGAGGTACATGCTTTTTTTCTTGTCTCCTTCTCTACTATCCATCAGGTATTAGATGCAGTGGCTGACTTGTGGCTGGTCATGTTCTTTCTTGTTTTATTTATATTTACTTGTGCAAAGGCTGGACTGAGTCTGAATAACTCTGATTCATGCCCAAGCATGTGCAAATGTGCACCTGAAGAGATTATCCACTGTAACAGAGCCGGACTGAGAGACCTCCCTGGAGAAATAGCAGCATCCACCGTCTCTCTAAACCTCTCCAATAATTATTTGCGGATTCTTACCACCAACACCTTCAGAAACCTGACTTTCCTCCACAGCCTCTGGCTAGATGGAAACAATCTGACTTTCCTGTCCCCAGGGACCTTCCATGCTCTCAGCAAACTGCGAGAGCTGCACCTCAGCAGGAACTCACGCCTCACCTACCTGCATGCAAACACCTTCAGAGGACTATTAAACCTCCTCAGCCTGGATTTGTCCCACTGCAATATCTTTGAAATCCACCCACTTCTATTTTCACACCTCCCGTCTTTAGAAAGACTTGATTTAGCCTCCAATAACATGCGGTATGTCCCACAAGCCTTTAAGAACCTCTCCAGCCTCACAAGGCTGTCCCTGGAGGGCAACCACATAGAAGCCATTGGCAGAGATTCCCTGAAGGACCTGGAAGCTCTGTATGATCTGAATCTCAGGAAGAATCGGATATGGATCATTCAAAATGGCGCTTTTACAAAGCTTCTCAGATTGGGCCTGTTAAATTTAGGACACAACTTTATCGCTGATTTGCCTAATCAGCTTTTCGATGGGTTGATCCAGCTCAAGACCATGCACCTTGAAGCCAACAGAATCACTGCCATCGACTGCACCTTCAGACATCTGCTGAACTTGAGAAACTTGTATCTGAACAACAACCAGATCTCCTTGATATCAGACTCTGCTTTCTCATACTTAAACAAGCTGCACTTCCTTCACCTGAGCAAGAATAACCTCAGCTCCCTCCCCATCCACTTGTTTGCTGAACTGCCAAAACTGAAGTATGTGTTTTTATCCCACAACCCCTGGAAATGTGACTGCAAGATGCTTTGGTTCTGGCGGTGGACTGCAACGCGCAGGCGAGCGATCGAAGGGCTGAACTGTGCCTTCCTAGGCCCTCACAACACAACGGCACTCGATGTCCCCCGTCCAGGGGACCTAATGGACTGCACGGTGCCACCTGAGCTGGCAAGCAAAGACAAGTGCAGGGTAGACAGTACCAGCATGGCTCCCAGACCCCTGACTCTCCCCAGCAAAATCATCCTGCTGGCACTTGTCTGCCACACATGGTATTTTGGGAGGAGATGGGACACCCCTATGGCCACATTTTGACAATGTTTAAATTATAAAGTGGAAGACGCTTATTTGTTTTCTTGCTATTTGCTTGTGAACAACCATTTTCATTACAGGTGGGTTTTATATGGAAATAGAGGGATTTTATTATATAGGAATAAATGCTTTCATTCATGGGCAATGCTCAAATCTGAAATTCTAATATCAAAATTCAGTGTAAATATTCACATGTAGAGGATAAGCTCACAAGTTCAGGGCTGGGGCTTGTGCTGGGTGACATGGGGCTGGGAAGCGTGGCCCCACCACAGCCCCTGTCCTCCCCATTTCCTGACTGACCACAGCCATGAGTGATATCTCAGGGAAAGGCTGCCTTCCTGCACTCAGCCTGCACTGGGGATATTGTGGATACTGCTGAAGTAGGAATAGTCCAGCACATGTGGAGTCTCTAGAAAAGGCTCAGTCCATCAACATCTTTGTGAATGTGCTGCAGGTTCCCACAGCTGGCACATAAGGTGCTTTGCTGTTAGAATATAAGACAATGGTGAAACTGTAAAAAGTAAAACATTTTGTCGCTCAGCTGCTCCTCGCAGTATTGAGCCTCAGTTAACACAGCTCTGCGTTTACCCCTGGAAAGAGCTCATTTGTCTCAGGGTTGTTCTGTATGAGTTGTGTCTCCCTGCATTTTGTTGATGAGCTCTGGCATGGCATCACACCAGTGCCATACCCCTGAGCCACCTCCCTCCAGCTGCTGGGAGACGCTGACAAGTCATCATGATGCCTCGATCACGGCGGTTTTCACCTTTCTTCCCTCCCTCACACAGATTAGCCTTCTCCATCCTCACAGAAGGAGTTTTCTGTTTCTCCAGGTATACTAAAAACAGCCCAAATCCTGCTGCAGACTACATAATGCTCCACTAGAAAGCTCTCGTGCCATCCGTGTGCTGCATCAGAGTTGCAAGCAGCCACCTAGCCAGGAATGAACTTCATTTACAACATAAGAGCCAAGGTTAAACTACACCCCTTTCCCTCAGTGATTAAACACTGATCACAGTCTCATCTCCATGCTCACCTTCCCCCTCCTCCTCACTCACCATCCCCTGCACAGCTGCTCCAAAAATCCCACTCAGTTGTGTTAAATTGACATCCAAGCATCCCATGGTAGCACACCAACACAGAGAAGTTCTGCAAGCTTCAGCATCACAGTTTCAAAGGCTCAGCCTTCCTCAAGCTGGTACAGAATCATAGAATAGTTTGGGTTGAAAGAGACCATTAAAGGTCACCTAGTCCCACCCCTCTGCAGTGAGCAGGGACATCTTCAGCTAGATCAAGTTGCTCAGAGCCCAACCTGACCTTGAATGTTTTAAGGGATGGGGCATCTACCACCTCTCTGGGCAACCTGTGCCAGTGTCTCACCAGCCTCATTGTAAAAAATTTCTTTCTTCTATCCAGTCTAAATCTACCCTCCTTTAGTTTTAAACTATTACCCTTTTCCTATCGCAACAGGCCTTGCTAAAAAGTTTTTCCCCATCTTTCCTATAAGCCCCCTCTTAAGTACTGGAAGGCTGCAATAAGGTCTCCCTGCAGCCTTCTCTTTTCCAGGCTGAATAACCCCAACTCTCTCAGCCTGTCCTCGTAGGAGAGGTGCTCCAGCCCNCTCTGGATGGCATCCCTTTCCTCAGGCATGTCAGCTGAACCACCCGGCTTGGTGGTGTTTGCAAACTTGCTGAGGGCGCACTCGGTCCCACTGTCTGTGTCACTGATGAAGATATTAAACAGTACTGGTCCCAATACAGACCCCTGAGGGACATCACTTGTCCAATCTCCATCAGGACATTGAGCCCTTGACCACTATCCTCTGGATGCGACCATCCAACAAATTCCTTGCCCACCAAAAAGTCCACCCATAAAGTCCATATCTCTCCCATTTAGAGAGAAGGATGTTGTGGGGGACTGTGTCAAAGGCCTTACAGAAGTCCAGATAGATGATATCCATAGCTCTTCCCTTGTCCACTGATGTAGTCACATCCAGAAATATTAAGTATTTTTGGATGCTTTTTCCTTTGCAAGATTATTGACTTGCAGCATGTTCCTGGCCAGGTAGCACATCTCACTGGGTGAAACCCCTGCCTGGCACAGAGCCCCTTGCAGAGGGAAACATGTCTGCTCTGCAGGAAGCACTTCTCCATGCCATGTTGCAGAAGCAGCCCCACAACCTCCAGAACCAGCAGTACCATTTGCTGGTGCTCAACCAAGGTGTCTGGTGTTCACAGTAATGGCAATGGCAAATCCCATCTTTCAGGCACCAGACACTATTGACGCTGGCTATGTGTACTTGGCAGATCTGAATTTCTTGCAGAGATTAAATTGTGCCACAGGTAGAACCAGTAAGTCTGCCTGCGGAGACTTGTCCTGCAGCGTTAGTATGGTCTTCTCTTGGCTTTAGCTGCCGGTGCACAGAAGACATGCCCTGCACAGACAGCATTTGTGCCTCACAGTGTCTCTTTGTTTTCCATTTTTGGGAGACTTCAGAAATTTAGTAATTCCTAAAGCTGTGGTAAGCACAGCCCGCACCAACCATGGCTGCCTGCCTTGCTCTGACCTTACCATTGACATGTGGGCTGGTGGCAGCATAGCCAGGTCTAAGGAAGCCCTTTACAGCTCTTTGGTTTTTTCTCCAAGGTGTTTTCAGTGATTATTTCTCACCTGACTTCTAAAAGCAAGAACACCTAGAAAAATTTGCAGAGAGATGACCAAATTTTCAGCAATTATCACTGTATAAACACTTGCCACAAGACATGCCCAATGTTTACTGAGCGCTCACAGAAGGAAACAACAGAACATGTAGCAGACCCACCCACCACATTCGGCCCCATCCTTAGAGGAATTATCCCAAGTTGCTAGGAGGTAAGAGAGAAATAAACCTTTGCTTAGCACTGAAAACACACAAACCAGCACATTTGGACAAGGGAAACCTGTGATGTTGCATCAGTGAAGGGAGAAACTGGGGCTGCACAACAAAACCACACATGCTGCATCTTCCAGGTTATCAGATTTGTGATTAGATTTATGAAGAGTATTCAATGGTCAATATAATTTTGCTTTACGTTTTGTTTGTACTGTTTCACCACTTTGTGCATTCAGTGCCATCCTCACTTTCCTCAGCTTCATACACTTTGGGAGGTGGTGAGAAAGAATCTTAAGTTTGTTTCTTGTTTTTGCATTGCTCTCTGCTGTCGATCTGCAGTAGAAAAAGAAGTAAAAAAAAAAACAAGCAAGCAAAATCCACCTCTGCAATTTTTTAAAGTCCCTACAAAATTAGATTTTTTAAATTGAAAAATATAAATTAGCGAAAAGTTTATGTGCAGGAGAGCCTTGTCTCCTCTAGATGCTTGCAGAAAATATTTCTCCTACTTTTATGCCACTAGGTTGCTAAACACCGAACAGGAGCACAACTAAATTGGTTCTTCTGTGCTACGGTAAAGCAGCAATAGAAATACTTAACAAGTTGTACACAGGACTTTAGAATTCTGTGCCACAGAACAACATGTGGCTACATATTTTATCCACAAGAAAATTAAACTTGCAAGGAATACAACGAAAAACTTCCATCAAAACACACAGGCCTTGAAGATGCAGGCTGGGCTTGGAAAGACATTTGAAGATCCTTCAGATTAAGGACAACATGCACTCATAACAGCAGCAGCAAACTTGACTGTTAAAAAAATTTCACGATGAACAAAGCTGACACTGCTAAAAACCTTGGTTTTGTATATTCAACTGCATGCTTTTGTTTCCAAGTAATTGAATAAAGAAAAACAAATAATTGAATATGAAAGAGAAAAGAGACTTGAAAGAACAAATAAATCTGCTAAAGCTTACATCTCTGGCTCCTGTTGGAAACTCTTAGGAGTGTTTGACAAAACAGAAAATATTTGGAAAGCTTGCTTGCCAGGGCCTTTCTTTTGAGAAAGCACTGGGGTTTGTCCTGCCTGCGCTGCAGTGGGCCTTCACTGTGAGATCTCTGCTTTGCTTTGACCCAAAACTTCCCTTTGAGTTAGCCCATTTCTTAAATACATCCAGCACAAGAAGGGAGATGCTTTCCCATTCAGTAACTATCAGAGAATCCATTTTTTCCCCTTTAACCTGGTACCAGGAGGCAAAAGAGGCATGAATGGAACCAATGATATGCATCTGTCCTAAGTCCAAATATTTTGACCTTAATTATCGCATACCTCCAGCCAGTGCTATAAATCACTAGACCACTGTTTCAACAGGAGGGCTGTAACTCTACTTAGGGTATATCACTCTATCTTCTGTGAAAGCATACACAATTTCCTCTGGGAAGCTTTGTTTACATATTTTATTATGAAAAGATTGTACCAGTGGAAAGTTCCCAGCTGGCTGTACATGAGGCTTCATGCAATAAACCACTGAGAGCATTTGCTATCACTCCAGGTGCTCTCTGAGCAGTGAGCGCTCCCAGCTGGTGACATCATACCTCATACCCTGACCCCTACATGTCTCCTCTCAGGTGTCCCTCTCCAGCTCCCCGCCAAATTCCTTCCTTTCACCTGCCCTATTTTCACCTCCTACACATAGAAAAATTAAGTCCCTATCACTCAACTAGCCCTCCTACAAACTTTCATCTCTGAAGCCCACATGAGGTGTAACAGTACAGAAGCCGCTTCTTCAAATAGAAGTGTTCCTCCTTTGTTTTTAATGGAGCATTCCCTGCTGTGCTTCCAGCAGCACCAACCTCTCAGCACTTTGAAGGACCAGCACCTAATAGCAGATTTGCATCTGGCCATTAAAGACAAGGAAAGATGACATGTGGCATTGCAGCTCAGAAGCACCAGCTGTAGGAGGGGCACAGGAAGACCACCATTTTCAAACCAAGCAAGGAAAATAAATAAAACTTTCAAGTGCTAAACACAAAAGTTTCTTTAAGAAGCTGTACCTCCATGCTCTCCTGTCCCAAGCTTAAAATTCCCAAAGCATCATGGTGCTCCACGTTTTTCAGGCGTTAGTAATTCCCTGTAATCCATGCTTCAAACTGCCCCCGTGCTCTTCTAGCCTCCCGACCCTGAGCAGCTCACCCTGCACCCAAGTACACGCGGGGGCACCGCTCCCCACCAAGGGGCCCTCGCCCTGCAGTGCAGCGGCTGTAGTACTGAGTGCTTGCCCCTGGATGGCACCCCAGCCCCAGGCTTATCTCTGTCACTCCTGTATAAATATTATAGCAATACAGGCTGGGGGATAAAGGGACTGAGAACAGCCCTGCAGAGAAGGACTTTGGGGTGCTGGTAAATGAAAAGCTGGACATGAGCTGACAATGTGCGCTCGCAGCCCAGAAAGCCAGCTGTATCCTAGGCTGCATCACAAGCAGCGTGGCCAGCAGGGCAAGGGAGGAGATGATTCTGCCCCTTCTGCTCTGGCAAAACCCCACCTGCAGTGCTGCGTCCAGCTCTGGAGCCCCCAGCACATAAAGGACGTGAACCTGTTGGAGCGGGTCCAGAGGAGGGCCACAAAAATGATCCAAGGGCTGGAGCACCTCTCCTACGAGGACAGGCTGAGAGAGTTGGGGTTATTCAGCCTGGAAAAGAGAAGGCTGCAGGGAGACCTTATTGCAGCCTTCCAGTACTTAAGAGGGGGCTTATAGGAAAGATGGGGAAAAACATTTTAGCAAGGCCTGTTGCGATAGGAAAGGGGTAATAGTTTAAAACTAAAGGAGGGTAGATTTAGACTGGATAGAAGAAATTTTTTACAATGAGGCTGGTGAGACACTGGCACAGGTTGCCCAGAGAGGTGGTAGATGCCCCATCCCTTAAAACATTCAAGGTCAGGTTGGGCTCTGAGCAACTTGATCTAGCTGAAGATGTCCCTGCTCACTGCAGAGGGGTGGGACTAGGTGACCTTTAATGGCCTCTTTCAACCCAAACTATTCCTTGATTCTATATTGGAAACACATTCACTGCCTGCCGCTGCTCCATGCATCTGGCAGTGAAAAAAAGCTCTCATGGAGTGGGAGCTTCAGCTGCACAACCTGTGTGTTCGCGGTGCATCACCTGAGCCACCAGGGACTCACCCAGCAGATGCCCACATCACCCCAGTGTACTGCCAAGGCAGAGCCTTGCAGGTCCCAAATAATCTTGTCAATATGGTTACACTTAACTACCTGAAAAACCCGAAGAGGGGAACAAAGGGAAGCCATGTGATTCTTACCATGGGCTCCAGATGATCTGTGTAACATCTGCTTCAACAGAAATCACTTTCCAGCAGGTTCTGCTTCTACAGCAGTCTCTCATGGAGGACAAGGTCACAGTAAGAAGGGCTTGGGTTCGTTTGTTTTTTTCTCCTTGCTTTAAAAAGAAAAGGACACATGAGGACACAACTATGTACATTGTTTAGGAGCACTGAAAACACAGCATTGGAAGAGAGTTCCTTCTCATCAGCACCTTCACACCATAGGATGGTTTGGAGCATGGGATGGTGAATGACATATTTGGTAGTTGGGTTCCCACACTCCTCCAAGCATTTAGCTTGTGGGAGTTTTGAAGTGACTTAAGCCTACAGCTGTGCCACCTTGTTTGTCCAAGATGATGCCCAAAGAGAAAGCCAAGCACCAACCTGTAAATTGGGTTAATCCACAAACTCATCCCCATTCCATCAGCAGACAAGCTGCAACATGCCTCTTGCACAAAATACACCTACCCATTTTCACCACTGAAAAAAAAAATTAATTCCAGACAGGTTAATCCACAAACTCATCCCCATTCCATCAGCAGACAAGCTGCAACATGCCTCTAGCACTAAACACACTCACCCATTTTCACCACTGGAGGGAAAAAAATTCCAGACAGGTCAGGAGAGGAACAACCCAGACCAGGTTTGTTTAGTTAGTTAAAGTCACAGAAGTTTGTTTACATGATACCAGTCTCACACAAATTCCTGTTGTTTTTCATCAAAGCAACTGGTGGTTCTGGGGACTTTTGCACTGTCAGGACACTGTTTTGGCAAAGCTTACCAGACATCCAGGCTCTCACCCATGGGTTGCACGAGTGAAGGAATTGGTGCATTGAGATCACCACATCCCTCCAGCTCCCACAGCCCCTTTCCAGCCTTGATGGACACAGCAAGTAGGCAAATCCGCCCAACAGCTGGTGGCTGCTGGGCATCTGCTCTCCCACTACAGCACCGTGAGACCCAAATCATGCCAGACCTAATGTCAGCTGCCACTACACCCTCAGACCTGTGGTTTCTGGAAACAAGCCTGGATGGCACATCCCTGACACAGGGACAACTTTTCTTCCTTCTTCTGGATTTTCCCCTAAGGGGGCTCTTTCCCTAAACCCCCAGACGTCCTCTTTGGGCACACAGCAAGACTTCAAGATCAAGGTTTTACAGAAGCTACCATAAAGGCTAAAACACAGGTTGAGAATAACTGCACTGCCAGTGCCCATTTTAAAAAAAACAAGAGCTCCTCAAGCATACCCTGATTCTAGGGTATCTTACAGACCAATGGACCTGGTACAAAGCAAAAAGATCAACCAAAGCAAAGCTAAAAGCAACTGAGGACAGGCTGCCATGCTGGATCAGTGTAAATAAGGAGAGAAGCGTGTATTTAAATGTTTTTATTTCAACTAATGCTTTGCCACCATATTACATCACTTTGAATAGCTTGGAATAGCAATATGATCTTAAAATATAGCAAACAGCTTGCCAAAGCAAGATAATATTAAATCCTATGGATACAGCATCTTCCTTCTTTGGCGACAACCCTTCCTTTTATCTGTAAAAATAGTTTTATGTTCCAGCACATTTGCTGTTCAGTTTATTGAACCCTGCTGTTTTTAACATTTGTCTCTTCCCTGCACAGAACCTCCCCACAATGTAGTATGGTTTTATATCCAACAGCATTTTAAATAAAAAAGTTATATTTTCATGCAGATTTTTGTAAAAATTATTTTCTAGGTGCATAGAACTGAACCAAGATGCATACAAAAATGCATTCACTTCCATTCTCAGGTGTAACTGTGCCATCAGCAACATGATATCATATGTTACTGTGAGAGGTCCAAGGATGGTGGTATTCTCATATATAGTATAACTTTAAAAAAACAAACAAGAAAATCCTTTTTAAGCAGCAAGAGAAAAAAACTGCCATGCTTTACCTGTAAAGTAATCAAAGTAGTTGGATGTATAAAAAAGCACCATGTACAGAAAATACCAGAGGAAGATCCATCTTCCTAAGTTACACATTTCTCATTTAGCATTGCGAGCTGGCCTGCAGGTCCCAACTTGTACTGTATTTTTATTTGCTAAGTTAAGGAAGTGGTCAAACCTAGAATACTCTTGGACCATATGACAGAAGTTAAACTGGATTGCAGACAGAAATTAGATTTGTTTCCATTACAACTCATACCAACCACCTTATAGCCCTCAGGGGTAAAAAAAAAAAACCACACACCACATATCTGAGAAATAACGGGGTGAAAACAGCTCCTGAGCAGTATTGCAAGATGCAGGTCTGTTATGAATGCATTTCCGTGAGCTCTTGGTAAGTTAAACTTTCCTTTGGGAAAAGAGCATGTCTGTTGGTTAAAACTCCTCTCCCTGAGAATTTTGATAAGAGTTTGTCTTGCAAAGCAAAACAAAGTCCTTTGAACTTCAACAGTTTCTAGGCCAACAGCATTTCACCATGGTCACAGCTGATCTGCTACTCATGCACCCAGGGTGGCAGTTTGGGTTTTTGTTGCTTTTTTTTTTTTCCTTTACATGGATCAACCCTTTTATACTCGCTTCATTCCTCTGCCCATCAAGCAGGCAAACACAGTCATGACCATCTTCGGCTTCACCTCCACAAGATCTTCTGGAAGAGCATAAACTCTGGCACCAATTCTTCTTGCCATGGACACAGCATACCTATTCACCATGGAAAGAGGAGCAGGTCAGAATTGATACTGCTATCAGTAGATGACAAGTCAGCTCCTGCCCTATTCAACACAATTTCACCTATTATCCTCTTTAAGATTCAAGATGTGCAACAGTCCAATCACACCACATCTGTTTGCTTCATAAATGCTTTTTTGATCTTTTGCTGTATTCCTTTTCCACAGTAAAGTGTCTTTAATGTGCAAAATTGACCTTTGAACATCAAGACCACTTTACCAACAGTTAAAAAAATCGTAATTAATATTTTAATAGATAGCATGTATAATCAAGGATTAATCAGCTAACATTTACATTTCCCCCTCTGCTCTTTAGGAATGATCAAGCGAGACTCTTATCTGCAAGAATCTTTGCTGTCATTCTGCCACTGCAGAACAGTTGCAGAACACACATTTCAAAGGCATGTTATAATAGGCATACTTTAAACTTGACAACCTATGATGATTCAGCGAGACATAAGACATGGAAAGGTTCAATTTCAAAAACCTGAGCCCTTAATATGCCTGAACAAACAGGTGAGAAACAGAATATCATTGCTGATAACTGCTTGGGCTGTTCTGCATTTCTCTCAACAATCAAGAGAGTCCCGCGAACTACTCAGTCTAGCATTCCAGGCAAGGACAGCAGTTAGAATTCAAGAAGTGCTGCCTGTCTTAAAGGTATGGTGTTAAAAGACATTGAAAACCACAATAATAAGCTGTGGTAAAAACACTTGCAGCTTAAGACCAGCGCATAGAGGGTGCACTCTTTCAATGCAAAACAGCTTCTGAGATAGCAAACGTACTTAGCATTATTTTGTTTGTCATCTTCCGACAGATGACCAGTCTTTACAAGGTCATAGTTGATACAACCAGGCTGTATAGCATCAATTAAATCCACAACCGCCAAGCTTGTGCTGATAGTCTTGTCCTAGAGAATACAGGGACAGACAAATAGAGATAAATGTCTAATCCTTAAAGCATACTTCTCACCTCAATTCAGCTGCTCTGCAACATGCAACAAAACAAGCTTTAAACAAGCTGTTTCAAAGCAGCAGTGTTAGTGATTATTCCCAGCTAGATCACAGGGAAAACCAAACTGCTGCTTCTCCTTTGATAATAGTACAAGATCATGACTCCAATTTACTGCAAATGCTCTGAAAATATGAAGCAGTGACTGATGTGCAGGCAGCAGGTCTGCCCCGCTGACCAGACTACCAAGGGACAATGCTCACCTACAAATGCTCACCAGCACCAGCTCCCACCTCTGCCCCAGAGCCCAACCACTCTCCCCTCTTCTGCCACTCCATCAGCTC
>VZTV01059275.1:6202-26444 GCA_013400875.1 Anhinga rufa | reverse complement strand
CCTACACCTGCTACTGGGGTGATCATTGCCTACACCTGCTACTGGGGTGATCATTACCTACACCTGTGAGGGGGTGAGGCTAGCCTGACTCTTGCTTCTGGAGTGGGCTTACAAAATCAGCTCAGCTAAAGGAGTCTGTGCCTTCCATCCTTGTGCACACCCCCTTCCCCACTCCAGTTAATACACTGGGCATGGCATCATATGATATGGAATATCCCTCTGGTCAATCTGAATCAGCTCCAGTGAAGACAATTAACTCTATCCCGGCCAAAACCATGACATTGCCCTTTTCTCCCATTTTAAAAATGGCTTAGGAACACTAGAAACTTAAGAAAAAATTCTCTCTCACCTGTCTGACCTTGGCCAAATGCTGAAGGGCAATCATCCACCTGAGGGTGGGACACTGCAAATGGAAGGCAGAGTGTTATTGCCATTCAATGACACCTTCCTGCTGCTAAATCTCCAGTTCTCTTTTTGCAGTATCTCACTATTTACTAAGTAGCCTGAGATAAATATGGTGCTCTAACCTCTATTTCCGCTATCTTCAGGGAGATTTACCTGCCAGTCCAGGCTGTCCTTTCTGGCATCAGAAGTTGAACAAAGTTCTCCTTGTAGTAACGGAGTTTATTAGTCCGCAGTGCCCCTTCCCTTGACCTGTTGGGACTTCTCTTTTGCTAGTGCTTCTGTCAGCCCTTGGCCTTCTGTGTGAGGCCAGCGAAGGTCTCAGTCTCCAGACACTTAGGCCAGAACCAAGACTAATAATTCATTTTGTGTGCACCATCAAGCAGCAGTTGTCTTTAAATTGTAGACCCAAGGCAAAGGTGCAGGTCAATGGTATCTCACATGGAAGTACAGGAGGATGGCGGCAGTCTGTAAGACAAAACCCCACGGATGAGCAGCAGGTTAGGAGGTGTCTGAAATGGCAAGGGAACTGCCCCATGAGCCAGCACTGTTGATGGACAGCTGTGACAGACATCAAGACACCTGTATGCTGTTATCTCTACAGCCCATCAAAAAGAGGTGTTAATAGTTTCATATTAGCTGGTTTTTTTTTGTCCTAAAGGTGTGGGCTTTCTTTGGTCTTGTGTCTGCCTGTGCCTGGGTGATGGCAATTCTTCCCCTTTTATCTAACAGCCTAACAGACTGAAGCTTGCCTGGGTAGTGCTGACGTGATCCAGCTTCTTTAGCAATGTTCAATGTAGCAATACACAACACAGGAAAGTAAATGAACCCAGGAAAATAGGGATGCTGCTGCCACAGATCCTAGGGAGCCTGAGTTTAAATCCCTCCCCCTCCCTCTGTTCAGGCCATGCTCCTCCCTACAGACATCAGAAATTGGGTCTTGCCCTCACACTCACCCAAGGTCCAGGAACTGCTTCCAGTGCTCTCTGCTGGGCCACCCCAGCCAGGAAGCGAGTTATATATTGAGAGTTTTGTGGGATTTTTGACTTGGTTGACAGCAAAGGCAGCATTAACAGCTCAAATTTAGAGAGGAAAAAATTTGTCTGCCAAACAGTACTTGAAGCTTTTGGGGGATTGATCCAAGTAGCCCAGCTTGACACAAATGTCTTTCCAGGCCATTTTATGAGCATTGCCACATATATTGTCTCCACCTCTACCTCTAGGTACTCCTGATGACAACCTGAGGTCTCACCTGAAGACCAGGGATGGTGGGGTGCCCAGTGGCAGTGATTGTCATGGACCTTAAATTTACTATATAGGGTTTCACACCTCCAGTGTGAAGTATCAGGGGTCTCAGCATCACAGAGGGCTGAAAGCATCTGCCTTGAAACAGGACTCAGGGCGGGTCTAGGTCATGGGTCTGGCTCAGAAAGTGGAGGGCAGCAGGGTTTCAGTCCCAGCTATGCAAAGCTCTGAAATGATTCTCTGCCTTGTGCCTCCCTTCCCATCTGCAGTACCATGGAGGAGCTGTCATGCTTACAAGACGCTTAACTGCTCTCATGCTTTGGGGTCGTATAAATGCCAGAACAACCCAAACCCACAGAAGTGGACACGAAAAGCCAGCATGCAGACCCTGGCCCCAGCTGGCCTGAGAGGCTGTGTCCTGCTCTACCACTGCCGCTTCGGGCTCAGGAGTACAGGCGAGCGGCAATGCTGGTCACCTCTGCAAACACCTGCCCTTGGCCTGTGAGTCCATGGACTTCAGGGGTCTTGGCAGTAAGGCATAAAATGTAAAGGAAGTTCTGTTTTCCAAACAGGCAGTCTGAGATAGTCCAGGTCTTTCTGGAGCTTTTTTTTTTTTTTTTTTGTGAAAGCCAGTAATCATAGGAATAAAGTAGTTGGATGAACCGTAATTTATTACCATGAACTGCCCTTGCTTGTGTATTTCTAAAGGTAACAACTATAGATGCTGAGATGGCCGCACTTCGGACAAAACAAACGCTGTAACAGCAATAACAGGATGTAGCTGTAACAAACCTGTCAAAGTTCATAAACAAACACTCATCCATTTAATCACTAAATATTAATCCAATTCTGATCCGCAGTTACTCAAAATGAGCTGTTCAAAAAAAAGTGAGATTTGTTAGTCTAAAGCAATGTTAAAACATGTGTCCAAAAGTAATGCATTGGTTTACTGTGGAACAATCCATCTGTTATTACAAGAAAATTAGGACAGGAAAAATAAACCTTATCCCATGAAATCAGCCATATGAGAGAAGAATCCTTTTGAAACTCCCCCACAGAAATCCCAACCTGAGTGCCGAAGGAGGCAGACAAGCGTTAATGAGCAGGAGTGCAGCCTTCACTCTATTCCTACCCCTGTAAAGCAGCAGAATTACAAAATGGATGGGCATGAAAGAAATTACAGATTTGCTACAGATATCTGCTGCTTAGCGCCTAAAAATTTAGTTTAAGGGCCCTCTCAATCTGCGTATGGAAATGAGTCAACAGCAGAAGCACTTCTGACCTGCTTGAAGATTTTTAGCATCATCTCAACTCTTCCAGAAATTAAAACCTTCCCAAGCTAATAATTTTGTATTCTTGGATTTTAGTTATTTTTTTTTAATCAAAACTGTATATATATTAAATTTGTCAAATGACTGGACAAAGCAGTGTTAAAAATTCAACTGCACTAATTACTAGCTGAGCAGCATAAAAACCTCTGAATAAATGTCAGTCTAGGAGATAAGCTCTTATCTTAATCTAATGACTCCACAGACTTAATTTGTCAGGCCAGCCTAGTTGATGAAAAACAGGTTTCTATTCTCCAGTGTTAGCAGCCACATCTTTCCAAATCTTTGAAGTTGGATAGTAAAACCATCAGTGTCATCCTGCAAAAATCTTGTGACCAAGCCAATTTCATTCCTATTGTCCTGTTACACTAATTAAAGTTGTTTTACCCCCATTGGTTTGCAATAGGTGAAAATGAAGCCAATTTATTTTTAGATTTGTTACATTCTGGGATAATAATTCCTCCTTCCCCCCCCCCCAACAATGTGTTAATACTTGCAGCGCTCTTTTGGTATCAGAAAGCCAGGCTTTTTAGCAGGGCTCCACAGACAGCACAGTGCTATCCCAGGACAATCCTGCAGTGCAGACAAAGTATGCAAGTGTGTGTGTGTGTGTGTATTTATTTGTGTAGAGAAGAATAATTTTGAGCTCAGGCAATGAATTTGATCTTAAGAGATGATTTTAGATTTTGGAAGTTCTTTCCTAAAGGAGCTTTTGACATATTTAGAGCTAAATGCACCAAATGTTCGTATTGTTTGGACAAGGTGGATTAACAAATAGAAAAAAAGAAATTGGCTACAGTCAGTGTTTCCAGTCCCTCAGTCTTCAGCTAACCCTTCTGACGGGAACCTGGCAGGCCTTTTTATGCATAGTGCCCCATTTCGAAGGATACCATTTAAGCATGGTATTCTTTATCCCAGTCCCAAGATTTAAACAGGGATATGCTTGGGTGTGAGGAGTTATTTGGGAGGTGAACTTGATTCTGATGACACCCAGGAAGATTACAAGGTAAAAAAACTTGAGGAAAATAATAGGGTTAAGGTGTGATCTACTGAGGCAAATCAGAGAGGCCAGGGGTCAGTCCTGCCTGCTGCTCTGGACTCTGTTGACATTAGCGTTACTAACTTCTTCGACATTCAATATATCGAACTGGATACTTGCTCTGTTGTATTGGGTTTTATGGCAGTAAAACTCTACTGACTTCAGCAGTGTTCCACCAGTATACAACTGGTAAAATGGAGTGGAGAATCAACCACCTTTTCCTAGTGTTACTTCAAAATCCCTGATGCCCACAGCTGATGGCTCCGAAGCCCACTCTCCTCCCTAGTCTGGCAGGAGTGCAGGGTCAGAGGCGGCACCATGTGTGTGCAGCACAGGTCATTCTGGGATTTGTTCTTTAGAAGTATTTCACTGTCTGGCTGTGAGCACCCTTCTGGATAATACGGAGTTAATCAGTTAGATCTCAAAAGTCCATCCTCTTGGGTAAGAACACTGCCTCCTCTCAAATCTAGCCTGGGTAGGACTGCAAGGGAACCACACAGGTCACATGCTGGCACATCTACAAAATTATTCAGGAGCAGGCCCTTAATAATTACCTGAAATAACCCTGAAACATTTTCTGTTTCAAAGGCTCATATGTGAGCATGGACACCCAGTTTGGCATCTGGGTCCTCCTGGGTGTAACGTGAGTTAGGTGCCAGCACTGTAGCAGTCGAAGCCTTTGAGTCCATGCACGCAGACATGTTGCCTAGCAGAGCTTCTTCACCTGCAGCAGTGCAGATCCCAGACAGGGGACACACAGAGGCTGGGAAGCAGGGTGGGAAGCTTCACACCTGCAAAACCTTTAAATCAGAAGATGTCATTACCCCCGGTTGATTGGGTTCTGCGTTTGATGTATACAATGGCATCTTCTAACAGCCTGGCTAGCACATCACTGCTTATGGCATTTTCCTGTCAGCTGAGGTCCATAATACATTCTCCTTCCTTTTTTACCCACAGCTACGCAAAGGAGCAGAGTTTGCAGAGCAGTGCTGTGTGAAGTGCTTGTGGTTCCAAATGTGACCCGGACGGACAGGGCTGCTGGATAAATTAGAGACAGATTTCCACAGATATTTGAGCACCTCTGGATGCAGATCAGTGCCTACTTAAAATTTCTAAAGCTTCCAGGCTCCTTGTTGCCACTGGGAGTTGGGAACACATGGGCTTTTGAAAATGCCAGAGCCTATTGAAAATCCCACTTTGCCTACTGCTTCCTCGGATCAAGACAACTAAACTCTTTGAAAGCACTGGGCTGTAGTCAGTACCTATCTGACCTCCTAAACACTAACAAATATTTGGTGCATGGTCTGCAAGCTTGAGGCCTCATCTGACCAAAGCTTAAATTATATCCATTGATTTAATCATGGAAGTGATGATCCACTCCCGAACATGCCAAATTCATTTATGTTAGGGCTATGGCCTGGAATGGCATTTTTTTCATAAGAATTAATGGATCCTTATTTCTCCTGCTCTGAGTCAGAGTTTAAATCTGCAGGCCATTCCCAACACAGTTGAAACAGAAAATGAACACATTGAAGTGAAATTTTTGAAGTGACATTTGAATCCCCTCTCTCTGATGAAATCCCACCTATTGATCCAGTCAAATGACTGCAGTCTCCATGGGTCCATCCTGTAAAGCCTCCTTGGCTGGCTTATTACTGCAATTCTTCAGGTGCACTGTGACCGTCTTTCAATAGAGGACACGTGCCAGCTAATCAAGTGGAAAAATGAAAACTCCCCGAGATGAAATCCTAGTCCTGGTGAAAGCTATGGCAAAATTCACATGGAAATCAGTGGCTACATGTATCTCAGGACATTATCTCAAGTCTAAATTGCCATCTGAATAATGGCTTCCTGATTTATGCAATGGGTTTGACTTGGAATAAAATAATTTATTGCCTTTTCCCCAGTAGCTTGAGCATTGAAGGGGCTGGCTCACATGGGAGCCGTTCCCCTGGGGGTGGTGTAGTGGGATCCAGCTGGCTTGGGTCAGACTGTCCATGCTCCGGGAGACTCCGGGAGGTGAAAAAACTCCCTTTGTTCCTTCCATACCCTCTATACTACAAAAACATTTACCTGCTCTGGTCTGCAAAGGACCCCTGCTATTTCTGGGCTGCTGTCTACAAGAACAACTTGGGGTGCAGAGGAAAACTGAATCCTTATGAAAGAACAAAACTGGGTCCTTTGTGGAAAAATGTTGTGATTCTTACTTGGAGAGCTGTGGATCAATTCTTCTAGCAAAAGGGAATAACTTTAAATACAAAAAGGTGTCTGTCATGGTGAGATACAAAAGTATGGGGTTAGCCGTCAGGCTTGAGATTGGTCTTGATGAAGTATAATGCCGACAAGCCAATAATGAACTAAGGCCCATGGTAAGGCTGCAGCAGGCTGAGGCCACTTGGCTTGGCTAACTGAAGTTCAAATGCTGGCACCACTGCTGGAGGCAGGACAAGCATAGTCAAAAGGAGCAGGATTTGTTTCTTGATTTGCAAATGGAGTATCAGAGTTCATATGCCTTGCATGCGGGTGTGTGGCAATGTGTGCTCATGCATGCGCCTTGCCTTGGCTTTAAATGGTCTTTGACTATAAAAGTTAATAGCATTGATGCAGCATTCCTAAAAGGAAGTGTTTCTCAATTTTGCTATAAGTGTTTGAGCGCAAGTCTCTAATTCAATGTGTCAGATAAGAGAAAATCATGTTGGCTTATATTTTTGATTTATCACTTCTATCTTAGCACTAGAGTTGTTTGGAGAGCAAACTAACTCTTGCTTTGTTTTTTAATCCATCTAAGCCTTACCAGGCAAATCTGTAACACTGCTATACCAGTGTCAAATCTGCTGGGGAATGGGTGGGGAGACACATCTGGAATGCACTGAGGTGGTATTTTTGATAAGTCACAGTTTATGTGACTTAAAGGGAGGGTGGAGATTTGAAGATAGGAATGAAGTGAAGACAAGTTCATGACGGATAGCTGAGGCCCATGTTACTGCATAGGTCAAGGAGAGCCACACTGCCACCACACCCAGGGGAGCACTGATGCCTGCTATTTCATCTGGCCCTTGGGCATATTCAGGATTCTTGAGCTGAGATTGGAAAAAGGATGAGCCTGGACCCTCGAGGGACTAACAGAACCAATAAAAGCAAAGAAACTTGTAGTGGATAAAGAAAAGGCTAGAATGCAAACTGTTTGTTCCAAGGTAAAAGGGACCAGATCATCTCAGGAATTTGGGTGCTTAAGTGTCTTGTTTAGGATCCTGCCCAAAATGCCTTTGATAACCTGGGCCAATATGGGTGGAGAGGTGTTTCACACCTACAGCTTGGTTACCAACTCTCCAGTAGCACCAAAACAAACAGAAGAACGGGGACGGACTGTCTTGGTAATTGTACCGACTGGTCATGACTGCTTTTCGAGATTGTTACACGCGTGGGGCCAAAGTGGGTAGAAAACCCTTTGCATTAATCTCAGTTGTTCCAAACCTGGCGATTTAGAATGGCTGCTGAAATGTTTGTGTTAGGGTCTTGCTTTTATACCAATGTAGCTATATCTAGCTACTGTAGCTATAGCTGTAGCTATAGAGCTGTGCAATACAGAGAACGAAGAGTTTTGTGGAGATAACGTTGGCTTCCCCCATGTGGGATGACTCTCTCCCCTTTCATTATGGCCCTGGTAAGTGCACACCAAAGATTTTCCGCTCCTCCTGTTTCAAAAGGAACCTCCACCCACCCACAAGTACCAATAACTATTTCCTCTGGTCTTCACAAGCTGTTATGGGCTCAAACACCTTCGCTGCACTCTTTGAGAGAAGAGGCAGATAACACGGAGCAGTAGAGCTACACTGATTCTTGGGACTAACAGTAAAGGTACCCAGTCAAAGGACTTAGCGGGGGGCCTCAGATTTGCTTGCAGAGTCCTGTGTGTCTTCTCGCGATCAAAGCGACCGTGAGAAATTGTGGTTTCCAATTCATTTTTTGCATATGGGAAAGAGGATGGCTTTGTGCAATGGCTGTTTAAAAATACTTCAAAAGAACTTGAATCAGTCCATGGCAGCACTATATACAAATTAAAATAATTGATTTTTGGCAGCCTTTTAGGAGATCTATAAATTAAAGGGATCACGTTTCTGATACATTTGGGGGGACTTTATTTTATGTTGACTTTCAGAGTGCCCTCCCTCCCAGAGCTGGAAGTCAGCCACCAAACCAGAGAGAGCTTCTCACTTTCATTTGCTCTGCCCTCCTGTCATAGGAGTCACTGGGCTTCCTCCAGGAGCGCCCATGGTCACGGTGGGTCCTGGACCCATGCCAGCCCTGCACCCTTCCCCGTCATTTCTGCTTTGAGAACTTTACATCGAGAAATAGAAACTGCCCCAAACCGAAGAAGAACCACTCCCCTGGGGAGTTAGTTTCTCTCCCTTTTTCTCCATCAGTAGAAACTGATACCCTCACCCAGTTTGTGTTGCACCTGGGCTGTCCCCATTCTGTGCGCTGATGGCAATGGGTTCAGCTCTATCTGTGATGACCTAAAAATAGCACTCAATTAACATTGCATTTCAAGAATTGGAAAATTTCCCAGAAGTCCATTCTTTTTTTCTTTTTCTGTTTCATTACATTTTACAGTAATAATACACAAGCCTGTAGAAAACATGACGGGTAATGAAAAAATGTAATTAATATAAGCAGTGTAAAGCATTTTTTTTTCCCTCTGTTGTCCTTGCAGAAAATTACTGCTTTAAACTGAGCAGGATGTGAAAATGCATAAAGCAAACAGTAATATGCTGTGGTTTGTAAATATCTTATGCAAAATAGTTAAGTCAACTGCTGTTTATTTTTCTTACTTTGTGTCACAAGCTCTTACTTTCTTTTGTTCATTACTTTTTCCATTTGTTCTCTTTTGGGGGCTTGCTCTCTTTCCTTTCTTCTTAAGGAAGCCACTGGTTTAACTATATTTTTTTCTGCTACAGCTAATTCAATCAAACATATAGGACAGGCTATTCTGTCTCTTCTTACCACCTCTCCTGTTTGCTGGCTCTGAAACGCAACATATACTGCAGAAGCATTGTGAGCCAGGTCCTCACTATACTGAGGATCTGCTCTCATTGTTTTGGGCTCAAAAAAAAGAGGAAAGCACCCTTTTATCCTACAAACAAACAAGTAATTATCCCAAATCCTGCAATAGCTTTATGACAAACTGTAGCGTTCCTGACTGTTACTGTAGGATTCTGCAGTGTTTTTACAAGGCTGCCTGGTCACAGTTCTGGAATGGACTGAGAGCAATACGCAGTCAACATTAACTAGGATGGCATGGTATATGCCAGCTCTCCTTGGGAAATTTCTCTCTGGCTATCTGTAGAACTTGTAATACCCAGCGATATCTGAAGGTCACAGCAGAGTTTCTGAGCTGCAATATAAAACAGCATTCCAAACACATCTTCTGTGGCCAGACAAGAAACTGCTTATGGTTTATTTTCCCTCCCCCCTCTCTGCAGCTGACATCCAGCATTAGTTATTGTTTATTTTTGTCTTGTTCCTGGTTCTAAAGGTTTCCCTTATGGCCCTGGTTTATGTGAACTTTCAGATATCACTCGGGGCTTCTCTGCCTCATCCCCTCTGATGTAGCCGGTTCCCTTGTGAAGGTAGGTTTCCCCAGCTGAAGATCTGTGCCTCTCTCCTGTGGCATTCTGTGCAGCCATTTGGAGTCCCAGATGTAGGAAATGAAATAATCCACGCTCATACAGTCATGAAAGTGCCCATCTGGCACACAGGAACATCACGCATTGGAAGCACACAAGCGTGAGCTCACTTTTGTTATGGCATTTCATAAACAGAGATGCAGCGAGCCAGCAAGTAAGGTCCTTTGGATAATAACAATCGTTTCCACCACACGTTGTGTTTAAAAAATAGGGAAAGAAAAAAATCAAGACAAACTGGAAAGATTTGCTCTGAGGCTTCTGAGGAGAAATTTCTACTTATAAATGTTTTTTCCCAGTGGCCTGCTGTACTTACATCTCTCCGGCTCTCTCCCCCTCTCTATGTAGATGTAAGACAATGGTGACAGTTGAAATGTAGCCAGTTAACTCTTGGTTAGCTCTGAAAGCTCTTCTTCCTCACTGTTCAGTTAAAGAAAGGAAATATTAGATCATACTTACAAAAGTGAGTTCTATAAAAACAAATTGCATGTTACTGCTTTCTTATCACTACATAAAACTCACAGAAACAGTCTAATAAATGACCTCACCACTAAATTTTGAAGTATACAAATTAAAGACAGCAACAGATAAGCCAAGAGAGATTAATGTACAGTGTGTATGCCTGTATGTGTGTGTTTGCATGCCTCTATGAGGATATACCCATATGCTGTTGACATTCAACCTCTGGAATTATAATTAGGGGAAAAGGCAGATGTGTAAATTCATCTTGCTGGGCAGCATATATATGTTGAACTAGTCCCTGATTAATTCAGAACTTGAACACTATTTACTCCCAAGACACAAGGTTTCTGTTGGGATATGTTGGCTAATAAAGGGATGGAATATGAGGAAACAACGAACAGCCCAAAATGATGGACTAAGTTCAATACCAGTAAGTAAAAAGCAAGGCTATTTATATTATTTTAGCTTTGTAAAGTAATTGAAAAAAGACACCCTAGGCATTTTGTTGGATGTCATTGCATGCTGTAAAGAAATCTTGGGATGTATTAAACTTCTCAAAAAAACCACCATTCGCCCTTCTGACAGTGCTCGATCTTCAGTGGGATTGCTCCTCAAAGTGGTGAGATTTTTAAGGTCAGGAAAGAGCAGAGAGAAGTGTCAGGTCTCCTGAACCACTGCTGGAAAACCATGCCTGTTCCAAAGTGGGGGCCTGGGCCTGCCAGGGGCAGGGGCATGCCACTCCATGGTTTATGAACATTATAAATTATGGATAATAGTAAAAGAAAATAATCTCTGCATTTTACATGAGCCATTTTTGTATTGCATTTGGCAAACAATATCTGGTCCAGTATATTTTAAATACTAAGTGCTAAGTTGGGGAAACAATGAGATGTTTGTAAATATGATAGACCATTACAATATACTGCTTCTCATTTGAAAAGTCATTTGTGCAAGAAATGATTATTGACCCATGATATGTAAATGATTGAAATGCAGAAATTAATATTTGGGTCAACTCATGTATTTTTCAACCATGAAATGAAAAGCTCAGTATTCACATTCCAATTCATACATGAAAGCATTACAGCACTATTACTTGGCTATTGTATTAATTTATTATTGTCTTAGTTAATGATATACAGAGTTATATCTCTACTTTCAAACGAGGGAAAGGCGTTGCTATGCCACAGTAACGTTTCAGCCCAGAAATGTCCCTTATTCTGGACTCTTCTTGCACTGGTGACAATAAGCCAAATTCACAGCTGATGGAAGCAAATAAACAGCGCTGCTTGCATTAAGGAGATTTGGGACCTAATACACCTTAAATGTTGTACAGGGAGGACTGCCTCCTGCATTGCATCTCTTCTGTCCCCACTGGGCTTGGTTCTCACCTTCACGTGAGTTTTACGCTAGTGTGATGCTCCTTATTTACTGCAGTTAATCCAGAAATATAAATCAGCACAGGATCAGTACATTTAGTACTGTGAGGTAGTTGTATTTTAGCGTCTTATTCTAAGGGGTTTTGTTTCTGCTCCCCGCTCCTCTTTCCCTGAGCCACGGGGAAGTCAGTGGGAGTGTGGGGTTTCTAACAGCACTTGTGGGAGCGCACTTTTGTCCCGAGGGAGCTGCAACAGGCCCCTCAGCCCAAGGTGACTTTTGTTATAGAGAATTTAGTGCTCATGAGACATGCCAGGCTGTTAGCCCTAGAGACTCAGGTGCTCTCTTTCTCCTGAGAAGAAGTGTCCCAAGACCTGGAGGAGCAGTTCAGCCTTAGTCCATGCTATATTCCCCGAGGCAGCAAGAAGTCAGCTCCGTGACTCTGCAGTAAGGTACTTCATCAGCCACTCAGTGCAAAGGCGCTCGGCTGAGGTTGTCAATAAGAGACAAGCTGTGCAAGCCAGACCTACAATATGGTTGGCTCTTGGGCTATTATCCATTATATTTCAATTCCATTGGCTACCAAGCTTAGCTGGATTGAGGCTGATTTAAGGTCAAACATCCAAATAATTCATTAGTATCCTATAAACTCTGTGCTCCATCTTCATGGCTTTTTATGCAAAAATAAACAATGCCTCATTCTTTGTGCCATGGGGTATTGTATCACTTGATGGGTCTATCTCCTTAAAGAGATGTATAACTTAAATACAAATAAATGTATGAGTGAAACCCATGCAGAATGATATTCATGATAGACAAAATGAATGAAGAAGAGATGGGCAAAACAATTTAGATAATACCCAAAAGCAAAGCATCACAGCTAAATCAGGATTAACCCATGAAGCATGATGTGTTTCATGAAATGACTTTGGTACAGTCTAAAAACTACGACTCAAACGAATTAAGCAGGGCAGTATTGCATCAAGGTCGCTCCAGTGTTCGTACCTGTTACATACATATTGGGTCATGCCTATGAGAATGGACCTGAGAGATAATTTTTTTTTTAGTTAAAATTATATATAATTATATTTTCATATATTTTATAGGTAAAACATGTTTGAATTTTATATTTTAGATACAAGTTGTTTTAATAAGCTTTAAACAGCAAAAGACCCAGCTCTACATGGCTTGTAAGATAAGGAAGTCCCAGTATAAGAGCATGTTTGGGTGGTGAAGAACAAATGTGGCTACCCCAGCACTATATAAAATTGTGATGGAGATGAAGCAGAGGCAGTAGTGGTATTCAGTGCCCTCATGGTGTGATTTAGAAACTGCCCACACTGGCCAGCTGTATGGGAGGGGTGACCTCCTCTTGGTCCTATTAATTAATCATCCTCTGGTGTAAAAGGCAGACCCAGATGACTAATTCTGGCAATAGAGGCCCTACTTGTCAATAAGACCTCCCCTTGATAGAGGCGTGATTTGGTTTTAATTTTCTTGTGGCCCATTCATTTATTTGAGGCTAATGGCTGACAGGAATCATAGCGTTAGGCAGGAGAAGCACGATTTGTACTAGCAGCCTAAAAAAGAGGGCATGACCACCAGGGATGGCAGGAACAGGGGGTGCAGTTTCTTGCTGCTTTGACCACAGGGGAAGAGAAGGATTGGCAGAGCCTCTCCTCAACACCCAGTGCCTTCCCCCTGCTCATTTGGAGAGCAGCATCAGCTGAGAGCACAGCCAAGGTGTAAAAGGAAGAACACGTGCTATTTTGCAATGGATTCATGTGGGAGTCTCAAACCGACAAGGTGATGATTACCGTAGCCCCAACCAAGCACAGTCTTTGTTTAACTTTACTAGTATGAGTAAGCTAATTGGCATCACTGGGCCTGTATGTGTGCTTAAAAGTTATGGCTGTGTTAAAATGCTTTGGTAGGTCAGGGAATAATGGGTGTTTAGCACCTTGCAGGACACAGCCCTGGGAGCAAGCCTTGCCGTGACCTTCTGCAAAGTAGGGGGTGTGCTCTGAGGGCCTGATTTTGCTCAGCCTGTGGTTGCATTGCCCCACACACTCCACAGCCACATAATGCTGGGGATTGTCTAAATCACGAAACAACATGTTGTACCAGGGCAGCCAAAACCAACAATAAAATTAGCAGGAGCCAGTCCAGCTGACTCTATGAAAAGTTGCAGAGTTTCAAAATTAATCTTAAATTTACCTCTAACCCTGAAAGCAAAACTAACTGCAGAATGTAAGGCTCCCTGAACATGTTAGGGAACTTGATGGGAATACCTCAGAAAAAACCACAAACACTTTAGATAAAGCCCCCATTTTAATTGTATCAATCCTGCCAATTAATGATAATGGAAGAGCAGTCCAATTAGCTAAATAGCTAATAGTTTTATCAAGCAGAGGCTGGCAATTTAAAGCAAACAAATTCTTTCTAATTTTATCCCCTTGCACACCAAGATGTTTAAAGGATAATGGGGGATCCAATAAAGGATATTGCTCAGATAGAGCTACATTTAAATTGCCTAATGGCTTTAAGAGTTTTACCCCAATTAACAAAGAAGAAACATGAACATTCAATGACTTCCAGCATAATATCTAAAAATCTTCATTAAAAAAGTAACATATTCTCCAACTAAGGGCAGAATGGAAAACATCACTTATTTTTCCCTTAAAAACACTACTTTCTCCCAAAACAAAAGCTCCTCTGTAACAGCAGAAGTATCAGAGAAAAAGAACTCTCCTGTCTAAGCCCCAGTATATAAATCATCTTCAAACTATGGTCATTAGTTTTAACATAACTGTGGATTTGAATAAAGGAGATTGACCTATCTAACATATTTAAGACCAAATCCTACTGTTACCTAAATCTGAAATAAGTTAAGGCTATTGAAGAGAATCAAAAGCCTTTTCAAAATCAATAGCCAGAACAAATTCCTCATGATCATAATTTTGAGGATAAAAAATCCATTAAAGTGATGTCTTTGATTGCTATTAATGAAGCAATCTGGAATAAATCCAGAGTGATCCATATGGATAATCGAATCTCTCATTTTCTCACATTTTAGAAGGCTCAGATTTGGGACCTGATTTATATGACAGTGATGGGCAAAAGGGCCCTTTCCTTTTGACACTGGGCTGCCCAGCCTGGACAGTGGGTGGCACGATCTCTAAAGGAGCTAGAGGAGCGATACACTCAATGCTCAGAGAAAGAAGAGCTCAAATAAATCAGCTTCTGGCTTCCACCACAGATCCCCAAATACCTCTACCTTCACTGCAGGTTTTGTGGAGGTTACTGTGGGCTGCAGAAACCATCAAAGTGCTGCTAATTAACTGGCACAAATCTCCCTCCTTGATATCCCCCCCATTGCTCGGAGGTGCTTGACACTCTCACTGCCCTGGCAGGCTCAAGCAGAGCCAGGGATGTCACTCATGGGGCACAGGTGACCTCCAGGGAAGTCCCAGGTAAAACCTTTGACTGGAGGTCAGCCGATTTTTGGGGGGAGGTAGAAGGACTTTTTCATCACTGTTAAGCTCCTGTTTCCTCAGTTAAACTACAGTAGGAGCTTTAGGTTTCTTTCTCTTTTTTTTTGAAATAAAGCCATGAACTCAGAGGCAATGTCCCCCCTCAGTCCTGGAGCCGTGGCCAGGTCACCTCCCCCCCGGGGTGGGGTGGGTGCAGAAGGGGCCTGCTCCTCCCTGTGCCCCCCCCACACTGCCACCCCAGGAGCTTTACTGCTCTCCTCCTCTGCCATATTCTTTCCATTCGGGAGACTCCAGCACCTCACCCCTCAGCACCAATTTTATGGCCTCCAGATGTATCTTAACCAGTCTCTTCACCCATCAGCAGCCCCCCCTTCCCTGCACACCCTGCTGCCAGCCAGGCCACCTCCATGAGGCAGCCTGCCTTCCTCCCACCCCTTGCCCCTCCACCTCTTCTTCTTCCACCTGGCTGTCGCCTTCCCTAGTGCCTTGGTTTCTCCTTGCAAAGCTGACCACCCCTATTCTGGTTCTCTTGGAGTGGCTGAAAAATTTGCCATTCATCCCAGCAACAGATTTGGAAAACTTCAGCAGAAAACCATTAGTGCTAGAAAGGAATACATAGCTTCCACTTGTGACTTTGCTTTTTTGCTGCCTGTAACATCTCTCTAGGGTAGGTGCCCACATCCTTCACCTTCCCCTAAAGTCAGAGTTGCCTGTGGTCTGGAAACTGTCACATCCTGCAAAATGCTCCTGGCCCTATGCCACAAGGCCAGGACTTGGCGCCCAGTCTCTGAGCAACACTGTTTCAGTCAGAATTCAATAAAGTACTTGTATTATATGAACCTGGTAGGAATCGATTTTTATTTGAAACCAAATTTCAGGTTTCAAGCAAGAACAAAAAAGTTAGACAGCAGGTCAATATGCTTTGTACGGGTATCACACTAGGTCAGAAAGATTCTGAACTTTCACCTTTGTTATCACCCTAAATTATCCTTGAGTCAAATTTAATTTCACAGGTGTAACAGCTCTAATCTACTGACTGCACACTGAAGGCAAAAGCTCAGGGGTTTGGGATTTTTTTATATATTTTTATCCAAAGCAGATGCAAAAAGGTGTTTAGAAGGCTGATCTATACGTAAGGAATAGTTACTAACAGAACCATCTGCCTCTCCAACAGCTGAAATTATGTATAAAAGCTTTCACGCTGACTTCACAACCAACTGATAGTCTCCTGTTGCTCCCACCCCTGCAACTCTTTTCTGCATTTAGTTGTCACTAAAACCTATGCAACTCCGAGCTGGCTTCTGCTACAAGTGCTGCTTCTATCATGTCAGCCAACTCAGTGGATCCATGTCTCAGAGGTGCCTCTTTGTAAAAGGGTTCCCTTGGGTGACCAGGGTCAATATAAATTGCTGCTTTTCCATATGACAGTGCAATTAGGAAAGAAGCTGTCTCCTTTCTATCCTTACTAAAAATGATGTAAACACAGAAACCTAAGTCCAAGCACACTAGGTTGAACAAAAATCCAACTCTTCCAGTATTTTATGCCTGTTAATTACCAGTAGCGGATGTTCAGAAGTGGAAGAAGAGGTCAAAGGCTGCAGCTTCACTGGTGTTATGTACCCTCCCAGCAATCTGTGGTTTAGGCAATCTTGTCCAGACCTGCTGGTGGGGTTACCAAAATCTTCAAGCTGGACTGGAGGCCAGTTGTTGACAATTCTTGAGAATATATAGAGATTGTTGTTATAATTTTAGAGTATAAATAATTTTTTTGCTACTTTTTAGAGGTCTGAAGCGATACCTGCAACTCATCTAAATGGATCACATTTGTTCTTCATTGCCCACACCACTGAATAATTTTCCCCAAATCCTTTAATAGGCTTGAATCTGAGCGGTGAAAGCAGACACTTCACCACGAGCTTTCTGGAACCTGTGCAGACACAGTAGCTCTGGAAACACCTGTGAAATGTTAAGAGGATTGTTAGGTAAATTGGGAGAATTCAAGGAACCTGGAGCAGCACTGGCAACATCAGTGTTCTCTACCGGTGATGAGAGAGAATAACTATTCACCACCATTTACCCTTGCAGATTGGTGTTTCTAAGCCCAGAAGTGCTAAACCCTGGCATTCGTAGGATCGTTTGGAGATTGTGGAGCAGGGTCCCAGAAGCTTGCCAGTCCCAACACAGCCCAGCCAAGTGACAATCTATAATGACCACAGAGCAGCTCCTAAGTAAGGCAGACATCTCATCTAGTTTAAGGGGTATCCTTAGACAAGTATTTGGCAGATTCAGTAGGGAAATTTGACCTGGAAGGTAAAGTGTCTTTCACCTGTATAGAGGCAGTGCATGAGACAGAAGGAGCAGGGAATGGGGCAGGGATATAAGAGCATTTGGGATGGAGTGATTCAGCCTGCTGAGCCTGCCTGTCATGGCCCTGACGTAGAACAACTGTTCCATTAGTTCATGGAATATTTCTGGATTTCCATCTGGAAATATTCCAAAACATGGAATAGTTCCATTTCGTACTTTAGATGAAGTAAAGCTATCAAAAGTAAGAGGATTTCTCTGCAGCCAGCCAGGGTAAAAGAAGGGATAGATGAAGTTTTCTTCCCAATGTTATTAAGAGTTTCTACTGACAACACTAATGGGCAACGTAGCAAACCACAGTCCCAGCAGTTTCTTTAAACAGGTCTGTCACTAGTAAGCTCAGGGACACAGACTGAAAATACAAATGCACTTATGAATTCCATTAGCTTTTTCTGAAACCAAAGGAAATTTACCACCAGATGAGAACAAATTCTGCTACTAGTTACAGTGATGTAATTCCAGGAAAGCTGACAGAGTACTACTAACTCAGGTATGGGAAGAATCTGCTCCGAGCTCCTGGAATGCATGTTAGGCTGTGCTGAACAGATATAACTATCTCACTACATTGAGTAAGAGCAAGAGCGAGAGAGACTTTTTATGATGTTCTACCCATTAAAAAGAAACCCGAACACACAGCTTATTTTTATAAATAAATGTGTTACTTGAAGAATAGTTGCACACACTCATTTGCATAGGATTTGGTATACATCTGTGCTCTTCAATAGATTATTCCAAACCTCGAGTATTTCATATAATTAATGTCAATATGCTTGGCTTATTTGTTAAAAAAGAAAAGCATTTCTAATTAGCCTTTTTGATGTGTAAAACTTCAGTATTTCTCCCTAGTGCTTTCCAAATCAGGTTCCTTTTTTTATACCTCTGCACAGAGAGGGTGAGGCTTATGCACCACTTAAGTCTTATTCTGAAGATAGTTTAAATTGCATGTACATGATAACTAGGCCTTGAGTGGCCCTCAACATGGGGTGAGGTTCACCTACTGCAAGCAATGTCAGAAGTCCACGTAGTATAAACTGGCCTTGTGACAAGACAAACATTCCAATTTCCTGTTAAATTCAACCAACGCTTTGCATATTTCCATTTATTATAGTGACACATGCAATCTACTTTTCAACCAAAGCAAACCCTACTTGCCTTCACGGAACCTCTGGAGAGTCTTTGGGAAGAACAAAACCTTCACAGCGGTGACATTCAGAGGCTTATCACAACACGCCAGGGACACAAGTAAATCTCAAGCACTAAAAGAGAGCACAACGCTGGTGAGCTGCCCAGATGTAGCAATAAAGAAGGTCAAGGTGAGCGCTTTTTTGTACCAGTCAACCCTGCCGAAAGGCCAGACAAATTAAGAAGTTTTTGCCACACCAAAGGATTGGTCCTATCAGCAGCAAGTAACAGGAGGGTGAAAAGCTGAGCGTACAGACACCTGTCTCTTACCACTTATCCCTCTTTCTCTTGGCACAAACACAGCACTGCATTTACATTTAAGTAAAACCATGGTACAAGACTGACCAGATGCCTGTTGGAGGCAATGGGAATGTTTTCCCTTTACTTTGGTCTTGGATTAAGCTCTAAATGAGATCAGAGCTAGACCTGATCTGTGGAGGCATACAGGAAAAGAAATTGTGCTTCTCTATTAAATTGGACAAGCAAAGTGCTTCATTGAGTGCTGAAATAAGATGTGAGATTCCATGACAAGCTCAGGTTGTTTTTCTTTCCCATGTAGCTCTCATTTAACACAAATAAGCTTATTTTCCATATCATGGGGCCCTTGATCCTGACCAATAAATACAGTATCTTCCCTAGAAGCATGAAGACCCTGCTTTATAGCCTTGGCATGAAAGTGTACATTGGCCTTATTGGTTGATTAGTTAATTCAAACAAGAATAGCAAATTCTTAAAACTTTGGCCAAATTAACATCTTTTTGGCTGCTCCAGTGAGCCAATATTGTTGTGGAAACCTGGAAGCAGTAGTCAAGTCTTTGATGATTTATTTAGTAGGAGTCATCTAGTAGCTAATTGTCTGCAATTTTTAACCTCATTCATGTGCACTCCTGATTCTTCTTCCAGCATCTGCAGTTTTCTCCTTAAGCTTTCTTACATCTCTGTATGTAACATCTCCAGACGGCAGTTCAACTTTATCACAAATATTTTTATGAACTTGCCAAACCACATTCAAGATCTTTAGACTCAAATGTAAAAGATAAGATCATCCTCAGAGGGCACCTCACCCTTCTCCACCCAGGCACATGGAAAAAAAACAGCTTTAGGCTCCCACATTTTACATTTATAATGAGTCACAGCTTNCAGTTACTGTGGCAGCAAGTGATCTTTCAAGGCCTTGAGAACAAATCACTGCCCAGGAGTTTCTTATGGGACTGTTTCTCTTTTCATGGGGCAAGAGGTTATAGTGCAAGACCAGCTTCTTTACTGGAGAACAACTTTTTGCTGCCCTGGTAAGTTAAATATTGGCATTTCAGTCTAAACATTTGCCCCTGCCAGGCAGGTATTTTTTAGCAAACCAATGCCTCTCTGAAATCAAGCTGAGGCTGTTTGGAAGGAGCAGGATGTGAGACTACTGAAGTAAACAATACTGCTCAGTTCAGGGACACATGCATGGTAGTTCCACAACTGCTGCCTCCCCAAAGCCTCAGCAACCTCTTTTCTCTACCCAAAATATCAGCAATAAAGTCAGTACAGTACTGCACTTCTCTGCATCTGTAAGACACTTAAAAAGAGGCCACCTTTTAAAATTTGTAACTGGGGCTTCTGTTACTTCTAAAGGCTCTTCTTTTATGTTCACTGCTTTCCCACCTGGTGTGGTTTGCCAAT
>VZTV01059263.1:26171-40422 GCA_013400875.1 Anhinga rufa | reverse complement strand
AAGCAAAGGAATAATATAATCTTTATTTGTCTCCCAAACCACCTTACTGGTCTCTTAGGCTCCTTATTTTATGTTCTTAATTTGCGCCATCTTCCCCAGTGCTAAGACTAGAATGAGCTTGAGCATAGGTGTGTAGGACAGGAGCACAGTACCAAAGTGCAGCAGGAAGCTAAGAATATGCATAAATAGCACCAAGACCAGGCTGTATATCTGGAAAAAGCCTGGAAGCAGCAACAATTATTGAAAGCTGCTTATGGAGACATTGCCTTCACTGTCACCCCGTCCAAAACTGTGTTTGTGACCACACGCAATAGAGCTGATGGCCTGCCTGGCAGGAGCCCTGCATCAGTCCCCTGGGTGAGGCACAACCAAAATGAAGCACGCTGGACTTTTCCACCGTTTCTACATGATTCTTTGTGTTGCAGTAATGGCTATAAAAAACTCCATCTGTTCCTTCAGCTAGTTCTTCCTCTGTTCAGTATAACTTGGTTTTAAACATTGAAGACACTTGCAATGCATGCAGGTGAAAGCTGGGGCCCAAGTAAGTGCCAGCAGCTGTGTGGGGTGGGGTGTTTGAGTTTCGTTTGGTTTTTTCTCTTGTAGTCCTAGAACAGTACACACGTGCATTCTTGGTTCACAGGTGGAATCAAATCCTTATGCCTTAGATAACTAAAACAGGCTTTTTGCTTCGATTTTGCCTTTCTTACTAGAATCTAGGATTTTTTATTAATGAAAAGTAAAGGCAAAATTTTCCTGGGCAAACACACTGGCTTTTGTTTGCGAACAGCAGAAGACAAACAGCAAAGAAAATACCATTGTGATAGAACTTGTAAAACCTTTGGTGTTTCATAATTTGTTGGTAAGTGTCTTTCAGCTGAAATTGTCTGACAAGTTTTATGGAAACTCGCACATAATCTTGGCTGGCCTGCCTTAAGGCCTTCTTGTTTTTTTTATGGAAGAAAAAAAAGCTTAATTGAAAACCTCTGCATGACCCTACTGAGCACAGCCTTTTTACAGTGCTGCTGTTGCTGACTACATGCTGTGATTGCTCCAAGAACTGGGGAGAGGTTAGGTTGCAAGTCTTGCATCTTAGTCTGTGTTTCTCAGTTTTCTGAAGAAATAAAATTCTCTTCATTGTGAATATAAGTAGGCTTGTTTAGAAAAGGCATACTTCGGTAATTTTGGCTTGTTTGAACTTCAGCAGTTTCTTGGGGTGAAGAAACCACTTCTTCCTCACTCTTATCCTGGTGAGTTAAAGTTGCTGTCCCCATTCTGGGATTATGGATTGAAAGGCTAAGAGCATTTGATACAGAGATTTGGAAATTAATGAGTAACTTTTTTGGAAATAAAAGTAACTTTTACTCATTATGGAAAATAATGGTACAAACAGGTTAATGATCGCCAGATTAACAAGAAGCATCATGGCAAAAAAGTATTTCCATATAGTTGTCTTCTACCTGTGTTTTACCAACAGAGGTAACTACCTGCTGTGGTTTAAATAATTCATCTTTTCTAAGATGCCACAGTCAATGAGTTGTAATGATATATATGTTTATAAGTACTACTTAAGGGAGACTTTATGCAGGTAGGTTTATTGAACTAGGGAGATTTTGAAGAAAAGACCTACCCTCAGTACCATTAGAACTCAAATTAATGATGGCAAAGTTAGGAGATGGAAGCCCTGCCAGCCAGAACCATCCCAGGGATTTTGGCATTAGACTGATGACAGGAAGGCTTTATAGGCCAAATGTCAAGATAACGTGTTCGGCGGGTGTCAAGGCATTGTGTCCACATACAGGTTACAAGCCTGTGGATCTCCAAAATTAGGAAAAAATAGTTGAATAATATTGATTGATAATTAAAGGGTAACTTCATTATTTTATGTTTGCTGGTTGGGAGTTTGCTGCAGTATTTTGTGGCAATGGGGATATCGGTCTTGCAGTGAGAACAGTATGGTATTCCGAGAGGACTATGTGGTATGGGCTTCTGTTATAAGATTTTGCTTAAATGTGAGGCGTTTCAAAAAAACAGTCTGTACAATTCAGAAAGGGAATCTGGTTCTGATTTTTGTCAAAGGAAGTAGTTGCTTAGATCCCTGTCAAAGAAAGATCCTAAAAAAAATCATCTTTTCCTGAGGTGTTCCGGAACTTTTTCTTGGTCAAGACAGTTCAGTTCTACTCACTTTAATTCAGTCAGGTAAAATTCACAGTTGCCTGTTCAGATGTCGAAGTAAAAGCCTATAACCAGTACATATCCCCATCAGGTGGCAGCAATGTCAGGTTTTCTTTAGATAGATTATTTTTTTTTCTTTAAGTTAATAATCTAAAGAATTTTTAAAGAAATTCTGTTCTGTGAAGAGCAAGGCTGCTGGCTTTCATCAAATGCTGGTTTTGCTGTAGACTTTCGAACTGAGACAGTGGCAGGGAAATTCAGAAGCTTACACACTGGGAATGTCAAATATTTTCTTGTATGCTTCTCAGTGGTCTGTAACTGACATTTAATAAGTTATTTCTTTGCTTTATGAAATACAGTTAGTAGATAGCTGTAGCTAAACTGTCACTGCTCTACTATTAAAATTATTCTAGTGGTGGTTAGTCTACTCCCATTTTTTGATCCATCCTGACAAACCATAAGCTACCTGTACACTATAAAGCCAATTTATTTGTGGAGATTTAAACTAAAGTGTTTTTTTTGTCTTGAAGATGAAATAAATTTGATTTTTCTCTTTGGAGTATTGCCACTTATTGCAAATTGATGAAGTCCTATATGTTTTCCTAGCCATATTTATATGAGAAAGTGTCAGCCTTATGCTTATGTGCTCCTAATCAAACTATGGAGATGGCAATTAATTTGAACTCTCTGCTTGCCATCACCACTGGTTTACAAGCATTAAAAAGCTTGCCTTCAGAGCACTTCTGCTGTCTTATGAGAGCAAATGAATGTCTTGTGGTGACAAAAACTTCCAATATATTTCATTTTTTGATCAGAATGAACTACCTTGCACTGGTAGTTATTGAGTAGCTAAATGGAAATTTCTCGGTACCTGTACGAGAACATCAGATTTGCCTGTGCACTTTCAAGTGTCGTTACTCTCTCTATCTCTCAGGAATAAATATTCAAAGAAAATTATTCTGAGGTTAAGTTCTCCCAGCTGGGAAAATCCACCATATCCATGGCCACAGAGCAAAGACACTCGCTTCTTCCTAGATACAGCAGCTTATTTCTACAGTTATGTCCTATCTTTCAAAGTAGAAGTGCTCTGAATGTTCATATGAATTAAATAAAACATGAAATATTTTTTTTTTTTGCTAAACTGAAATGATCCTTTGATAAACAGGTTCCTGTCTTCTGGGCAGTCATGCACATGGCAGGTCTTGCCTAAGGTAATACTTTCATTTTGATTGACCGTGAAGAATTTTGTTGACCTGGCAGACTCCTGTGAGAGCTGACAAACACCAGGTCAAAATAACATAAAGATTAAAAAAATCAGTAACACACATGAAAAGTAGATGGATTATACACTAGTCAAGTGACTGTAGAAAGCAAAAATGAGAATACTTGTTCCAGAAAGCATTGCAGTAGGTTCCTGTGGAAAAACTGTTCTTGGTCTATCACGATGTTGTTGAAGTGTATCAAGATAGGAAGAAAAATTGTAATTATTTGATGGTTAAATGTAGTAATTCACAGCATTTGCAATGACAGGTAAAAATTCCTTCTGAGAAATCTTGGTTACTTGTCAAACTGGTCTCATTTTAACAATATATATGTTAACAGAGCAAAATGCAAGTGACGTATTCAGAATTATACATCTGTTATGAGCATTATATCTTGGAAGCCAATGCCTCCTTAAAGCATTTATGGTTCAGCTTAGATATCTGACAGGATGAAAATTCCTGGTGTTGTATGATGGTTAAAACAAGTATGATCCTCAGATGTGTAAAAAAGATAGTATCAGGTATACATCTGTGACATTAACAGGAGAACTGAGAAAATAATTGCGCTAGTCCTGAGGCTCATGAATTGAAAAGGATGTTGGATAGTAGAAGTTCTGAAACAAGAGAAAATGTTGATTCAGGCCTGACAAATTTTCCCTCTAATGAGAGATTAAAGAAGCTCAGTCTTTGGAGTTTAGCCGAGAAAGCGGTTATTGATGGTGGATTGATCAAACTCTAAGGAAAAGCAAATTTAAAAATCAAAGGGTCCTCGTTTCAAGTAGGAAAAAATGTCAATATCAGATGGCTGGAAGTTGATTCTAAATAAATTTGGACTAGAGTTAAGGCACATGCTTTAGCACTAATTAAGCAATGGAAAAATCTCACTGATGAAGGTGTTAATCATATTTGAGGATTTAAAATCATTCATTACACTGTCTAGGACAAATGAGTTTCTGAATTAAAAAATCCCATGGCCTGTGTTGTGTAGGATGGAAAATAGGGGCTAGAAAAAGTCCTTTGTCACAAAATTCTGTGAATGCTTAAAACAGGGGATGTTTCATTCAGTTAAACTCCCTCATGTACTTAAAGCATCTGTAGTTATCTGTAAAGATAAGCAAGGCCTGCTGTCTTGGCAACTGCGAGATCAGCACCTGAAATTTCATGATAGTTCCATGCGTTCTACTGATCTTTGTCCTTTAATGTATCTTTTTATTATAACACAAAAACAGTGGTTGCAAAAAGGCATTTTACAAGGGATTTAGGAGGGGAAATGGGTTCATGAGTCATGCTGAAGCCAGATAAATTTTTCAGCTCTGTGTGGCTCTACTTTAACGTTAGCTTGTTGACTTTTTTCCAAATAAATATCTGTGATGTTGAGTGAAAAAACATTCTGCTTCTTTTTGTCTTGTTTTTAAAAAATATGATGCCTTGCCTTGATCTCTCCTAACAGTAACATTTGTTGCTTGTGGTGCTGTAAAATGCTGTCAAGTTTTCTGGCTTGCTTAGGTGCTGCTTCATTTTCTTCCAGAGTCAGTACATTTTCTGGACTGACATGTAGTGTCCACCTATCCTCCAAGTATTAATTGCTCTTTAGCAAAGGAGCAATCTAATCCATAATGCTCCAGGGTGCACAAGAATGACCTTCTAGCTTTTGCCAAGTTGATAAAAGTATAGGAAAGTCCTATTGGCACCAACTGGTTTTTTTTTGTTGGCTTTGGTTTTTTCTCCCTATGAAATCCAGTTCAGAAGAGGAACTGGGTAAACTGTTGCTGGCTGCAGCCTCTTTATCATGGTTAAGTGAGACTGAGGCATTGATGCTGTTTTTGTAAAGGGACTGACTCTCTTCACGTACTGTTTGCATACATTTCAAGCAGGACTCATGACTTCAGTTCTTATCTTTAAAACCATTTTCCCCTCATAATCCATGTATTAAAAAAAAAAGAACATTTTTTCTGATGCATTGAGTCCTTTGTGGAAAAAGATGGATATTCCTACTGCCAGACAGTTCTTTTTCTTTTACTTCTTTCTAAATGAGGCTGTTTGGGTAACTTGTTAACAGCACATCTCAGCCTACTGAGGGAGGCTGTTTGTAATTGTTTATTATTCACAGATCAAATGAGGTAGTGTCAAATTCTGGGTGAGATAAACAGTGCTGATATAACTGCTCTCCACTACAAACAATGGAAGCTTAATCGTGTACTTCAGTGGCATCAGAGTCAAGCCAATGCACTGAGTGATTTTGAGAAATCTCACCCGGCGTGGTTCACTCTGAAGGTGGAGGAAGCTGGTGGTGCAGCGGTAGAAGGTATCAGGGATTTTGGCTTCCTATGTGCTCTACCTGTATGCAGGATATGGCACACATCAGCTACATCTGCGTGCACCTGCTGCCACCAAGGTCACTTTATCTGAAACAGACTTTTGGATGTTACCTCTCCAGCGGATAACATGGATTTGTGTAAAGGTGAAGCTGAGCGATGTGGGTAGATGCGTTAACAGGGGGTGAAGGAGCCCTTTAGGATGAAACCTCCTGCAAGGCCCCCTTCTCACTCCCAGCCACCTCCGAGTCCCTAAACAGTGTTTGCTGTCTCCCCGAGAAGCTGCGTGGTTGGAGACACGCTCCTCCTCCCCTCCTGGGGCTCTGTGGCCACGGGTGGCAGCGGTGGCAGCCACCCTTCCGAGCGGGGCTCTCGCCAGCCAGGCCCGGCTGCTCGGAGAGGGGATGAGGCCTCAGAGTGCTCCCCGCCCTCCCAGCTGCTCTCAGTGCCTGAGCTAACTGGCTAGTTAATTTTCAATTAGCTCTCAGTTAGAATTTTTTTTTTTTTTTTTTTAATCACTGGAGGCAAACCCAAGTGCTTGGGCAGCCAGCTCCTCCGCCCGGGTGTTAAATGGCGCCTGCTGCAACAGGGCAGCAGGTGCTCCGGCCCCAGCCAGCAGGGCCAGCTGGTGTGGGGTGGTGTGGGGCAGCATGGGGCATGCCTCGTGTGGGAGCTGCAAGAAGGGGGATCCTAGAGGGGTAGGGCTGCCCTGGGGTGAGGGCACGGGGCTGCCTCGTGTGCCCTGGCGGCCTGTTTCCCCGCTGAGCTGTGGTGTTGCGCTGCAGGAAATGGGGGCAGCCTGTGGGAAGTGGGCATCCCCCTTCTGGATCTGTTCTGGATTTGTCTTTTGGCACAACAGGCACCCTCGAAACTTCCGTGGGCTTGTTTAATGTTCACAGCAGTTGTAAACTATTGAATATCCTTTGTTGCTTGCCACAGATTGCATTTACAGCTGCCTTTTCCCACTGAAAGGCTAAAAAGTAATCATGGCTCTGCTGCTGATGGTTCTGGCAGTGTTGCTGCATCAGAGTTTCCTCAGGCTGTCAGACGCTTGAAACTTTAGGCTCTCATTCTGACCACTGATGGTGTTAATTATCTTTTGTATTTTGTTCCTCATTTCCTTTCCAGGCAAACCTTTGCTTTTGTTTGCCAACAAGTATAAGATACTGACAAGTAAGGGAAGCTGTTATTTGTGTGTTGGTAAACATTCACACAGAGACACAGAATAGAGGCATGGCCTAAAGGTCAGATCTGGAAAGGCAATGGGGATCTATATGCCCAATATCACAATTGCTATGATGAACCACTGAGTTAATTTTAATCCTCAAGGTAGCTAAAGTTTGTAGGATTACTGTTTTTATTACTGCGTTCCGCAGAATCTATTCCTGGATGAGCTTAGAAGCCCGTTAACTTGGCAGATCTGAGCAGCTCTGTAACAAACGTGCACCCGAGCTCTTCTACACCCGTAACTCGGTGTTGTTCCTCTGCCTCTGTCAAGTGCATGTACTCTCAGTAGACCTGTCTGTATTTCTAAATGTGGGCTGTTGGCCTCGTAGAGAATCAACTGCCATTGTATTGTATTGTAAAGCTGTCGTGGTTTGGCCCCAGCCAGCAACTAAGCACCAGCACTAAGCTGGCAACCACGCAGCCGCTCGCTCACTCCCCCCACCCCTGTGGGATGGGGGAGAGAATTGGGAGAGCAAAAGCAAGAAAACTTGTGGGTTGAGATAAGAACAGTTTACTAATTAGAATAAAATAGCAATAATAGTAATGATAATAACAATGATTAGGATAATATAATATAATTAAAAGTAGAAGAACAAGGGAGAGGAACAAAAACCAGGAAAAAAAAAAGTCACAAGCAGTGCAACCGCTCACCACCTGCCGACCGACGCTGTCGGTTCCCCAGCTGCGATTGCTGCCCGCCCCGGCCAACTCCCCCCAGTTAATGTACTGGGCATGACGTCATATGATATGGAATATCCTTTGGTCAGTTTGAATTGGCTCCCTTCGCTGTGCCCCCTCCCTTCCCAGCTTCTTGTGCACCCGGCAGAGCATGAGAGGCTGGAAAAGTCCTTGACTAGTTCAGCACTACCCAGCAACAACCAAAACATCAGTGTTATCAGTATTATTCTCATACTAAGTCCAAAACACAGCACTACACCAGCTACAGTGAAGAAAATTAACTCTATCCCAGCTGAAACCATAACAAAAGCACAGCCGATATCAGCATTATATATGGGGATTTTTAACTTTGTAAATGAGCCTGGTGGCTTAAATGTTCATTGGGGATGCAAGTTCAATTTACTCTTCTTCCTGAGAGCAGCCTGTGTGGAAGAGGATCCTAATACCTTGCTGCTGCTCTGGTAACAACCTCATATAAAGTGAACTTATTTTTATACCTAGGCTAGAGACTGCTCCTCACTCTGATTTAATTGCTATTTAAATATTCAGTCTGTAACAGAACAGCTTCAGCTGAGAAAGGAAACTGCCTTCCTAGCTTTAGATGGAAGAAGCAGTGAGGAAGAAAGAGTACTGTTTTAGTCTCTTTAGGCAGAACATGAACCCTCTCAGGCAGGTGTTCAAACACTTAACAATTGGGTAAAAAGGGGCTGGATGCAACCCTCTTCATTTTGACGGCTTTATAAGAAAAGAGACTTGCTGGTCTCCATCAGAAATGTGCTTTTAGGAGAAGGTCCAAGCTTTTAGTCCTAAGCTAAAGAGTGTTCCCCCAACAGTGCCAAGCAAGATTGCTTAAGCACCAGGGAAAATGGATGTAAAACACACCCTCCGTGTAAATGTCCGGTGTTGGAGGAGCAAGTAAGAAATGTATGATTCTGAATTCTGTGGGCATTGTCTATTTAACTTGCCATTTCCAGTACATCTGCTTAGTAGGCTCCTGAACAGGTGAAAACCATGAAAACATCATGAAAAACAGATGCTGCTTTTCAAATAATAGCCATTTCTCCAAAAAGCAATGGTGTGATAGCATTGGCTGTGTAGTATACTCTATTTTCAGCAGAAGATCTGTTTTCATGGAATAATAAGCCATTTTACAGTGGGGTGAGACTGCACAGTTAAAAATTCAATTCCTAATGAAGATCTACTTGGCAGCTGATGTAACAAAAACTTGTCAAGACCATCATGTTTAGCAGGTTCTGACGTTGCTGTTTGCAGCTGTGCTGATGACCATGTTCTTTCTTTAGAAAAGCCAATAATCTTGCAAAGAATTTTGAGATTTCAAAATGAGTTTTTAATTAAAACAGGAAGTGAAACCATTAAGAAAGTGACACAAAATGAAAATGCAAAAAATTTCCCACCCACCAGAAATGGCAAACTAATGGTGTTTTTCCTGAAAGCTAAATTTAGAGTTGCTTTCATTTGTCTTTGACCAAGTTTCAGAATGATTTTTTCCAAGTTGCATATTGAAACAGTACTTGTGTTGAACCCTTTATTATCACTTGTATATTCCTCACCAGTTGTCTGAAATGTTTGCTGGGAATTGCCACATTCCTGTGGGAAAAATTCAGTTAAGAAGCTTCTTAGAGGAGGATTACCTGTGCAAAATTTTTGGTTGTCCCTTTTAGGAAGACAGAATTGGTTCAGAGGATATGGGAGAATAACCAAGGAAGTTCAGCAGAGAAAAATGTATTGCTGGCACGTTGTAGGGCACACCAGATGAAAATATAAATTTTGTCAACAACAGACAAAATATACGGAAGAATGTGTCTAAGTAAGCTTCTTGTTCCATGAAGCAGAAAGTCAAAACTCTCATTGATTCTGCTCTGAGGAGTCCTTTCTGGTAAGGAAGATCCTAGGGATTATTCTGGGTCTATTTTCAGGGTACGCTGTGTATCTTTGATGACTCCATTAGATGGATATTCCTATAAGCCCAGGGAACAGTAGCAATGGCAGCCCCAGGCAGTTTTACAGTTTTACTGTGTAGTGCTATAGTAGCTGTTGACCGTGGGAGAGATGCTTTGCATACAACTTCATACTTGATGACGGACTAAAGCAGACTCTGAAGAAAGAAAGAAATTTCAAGACTCTACACTTGCTTTACTCCACCTTGATACTTTCGACCTAGACTAACACTGTGTGGTCAAGTAAAGAAAGAGTTAAAACATGCTAGTGTGGCATGTGGTAAGTGGTAAGGAGGCATACCTACCTGTTATGAACCAATGAATTCATTCAAGACTACCTTCCTTTTCAGACCAGTCTGGAACAGTAGCTAAAATAAGTATTTAGGCAAACTGTTAAAAAAAAATATTAGAAATTAAATATGAATCTTTACATGTGATATATGGAGTTACTTGTAAGCAAAGGTTGTAGGTACAGCATATGATTAATGCAATGGTTGATATAAAATAGCGCAATATGATTGGTTATAGAAATGTCTATTTGAGAAATATGCACAGACTTCAGTAAATAAAGAGATACAAGCAATTTTGTAAGAATTCTCTTAAGGCTTGTGTTTAACATGCACAGTCCTTACTGTCAGTCAATATTATCACTTTCTGAGAATGTTAATCAAAGGCTACCTTAGTTTGCAGTTGTGGTCTATTTTTCTCCTTAACAGAACAGTGCTGCTGGGGAAACCAACATCATCTTGGAAGCAAAAAGATACTAGATCAGCAAAAAAAAAGAGGCTTTGAACTTTGTAAATGGAATTATTTTTGCATAAAAGCATTGCTACTGATCCTATCCTTAGCTTACAAATAGATGATATGAAAGAAAAAAAAAGGATGTGAATACACTGTTTGTTGTAGTAGTTTATCAAGCTAGAAATTTCCAAGTCTACTGTATAATTAATATACTTCTTTAATCCAAAAGCTTTTTTTTAAAATAGGACTCAACATTGACCTTAGAAAATAAAGGTAGTTCCTTTAGTTCAGGAGAAATTTGGTTTGCAGAACTGGTCTCTCTACATTGTTATAACAAACATTGACTCCTAAGGAAAAGATCCTGATTTGAAGCGAGTTTAATCTAATTACTCGCTGTGGTGTGATAAACTGTATTATCTTTCTAATGTGTACTGTAAATACCTTGGGAGAGATGTGTTGTATTTGCATATATTAGACTTTTATCTCATTGACTCTTGATAAATAATAATAATCTCATGATCTTCAGTGTCAGCAAATAGTTTCATCCTGGGAACAGCTGGGTATCCTGTATTCATCAGGTGCAATTACTGGCTAACTCTCAAGCCAACAGTATTGGAGAAACTGCTACTTCCAGTGGATTATTTCAGAATTTAGTATGCAGTGCTGTCAACAGACTTCTGCTGTTGTAAAGTAAGGCTGCTGTTTCTTGGGGACATTATCTACATTGATTTGCTTTGTCTTAGCAGGAGCTTGGAAGACTGTGTTGTCTGATGCATAATTAACATCTGAAAGTAAAGGTCACTTGAAAGCTTTAGCATTTAACAAATAATACTGGCATGCATTTGAATAATTTTTTATTTCTTGTCTTAAAAATATTTTTAAAATCTAAACTGTAGCTTTCATGTACATAACGGAGCTGGCAGCTGTTCAGTCTACTCTTATACAGCTTTTCATATAGACACATATATTCCCTTGGCAGCTGAACATTTCTACCTCAAGTCATACATTTTTCATAGAAAATGTGACACTGCTGCCAGTTTCATTCTTAAGACTGTCAAAGAAAGGGTACTTAACTGTGTTAAAAGTTTTCATTGGATTTTTCAGGTGTTGCTGTAACTTTTTACTGCTCTGTTTTATACTGTCTGTCTTCTCTTTGGCCAAAAGAGAGGAAGAAACACAAAGGAGAGAAGACATTAACTACTTGGTAGGTGTTTTTGAAATGGTATAGCAAAGTTTCATTTTGAGTAGTCTACTATCCGGTTACCTTTGGAGAACATAGCTGTGTTCCAAGGAGGGCAAGTTAGGAATCCAGAGGCTATAGATGGCTTTGTGAGGAATGTAGGTCAGAGCAAGATAGTACATGTCTAAATGTGATTTAGATTTATAACAAGGAAATATAAAAGGCAACATTGACTGCATGTTTATATGTATCCTTGAAGAAAGATCCACTTGAGACAAGGAAGGGTGCTCTTCAACCATTAGTTCCATAACCCTGAGCCGAGTCCTAGTCTGTGGTTGAGCCTAGCGGTAGAGGAGAGGTTCTTGTGCAGGTGGGCAGCGTGGTCCTTCTCTGCTTTAGACACAGGCTATAGATTTCTGCTTTTGTCTCTAACAATTAATTTAAGCAGTAGAGTAATGCTGTAGCTACAGAGAGCCTACAGAGTTTGATGACTGGGTTTTAGGTGGAGGCCAGGGATAGAGATATTTGCCTTTTTCCTCAGTCTTTGACTCCAGTTAACATGCAGTTGTCTGAAAGCCACACTGTCAAGGCCAAGTATTCACCATGGGACTGAGTTACGACATTTCTGCGTGTCTCCCTGTGTGCTCTTAGGCCAGGGCAAATGCAAGGGAAGTTGATTTAACAAAGGGTGTTTCAGCAGAGTTGTGTTACCTTGCATTTTCCCTGGTACTAAAGCATGCCCATCACCTATTTTTAGTGCTCATAGGACCCATGGTATCTTGATTGCATGTGTTGAGCCCTAAAGTGTCACCTCTGGAAAAGATAGGGGAAAAATATATTTTGCATGCGTAGTGTAGCAAAACACAGAAATATGTTTTATGCTGTATTTTGCATTATAATTTCTGTTTTAACAGGAATAAAGGGGAAAAGTTAAGAAACCACTGGATTTACTTTGCAATAGTTAGATTTAAAAAATGTAAAAGTTTCAAAATTCTGACTTTTCTAAATACTGTTTGCAGGATTCCTCATGAAATCTAAATGCTGTTATTTAGAAACTGTGTGGTATGTCCTATAAGAGTTGACTTGGAGCTGCTAACATATGCCTTTTGTGTATGATAATCTTGAAGTCTCAGTAATGCTTCCAGAAAAGATAGAATGCAGCCTGTACTTCAGCAAAGGGGTGTTCTGAGGTGCAGGAGAAAAGGGGAACCCAATCGAATTATATGTTAATTTGTATTGGTTTCTTCTTGCCTTGTTATGCTACTGCAAGAGATCTAAGGACAACAGGAATCAGATGATTTTTTTGCATTCTTTGCAGTGAAATAAATAAGAATTTGTTTTTAAAATATCAAGTGTGTTTATTCAAAATAATAATTAAAGTAACTTTTTGTATTGGATAAGCAAACAGTTGGAGGGCAGCGTCCAAGGAATATCATAGCTATTGTGTATTTGTGCCTGCATTGCAGAGAGTAAAGAATTTCTTTGGCTTTAGCTGAAAAATCTGAAGTAATAATTACATCTCTGTGTTTATCAAACATCTGCAAATTTTTCCATTTTGTTCAATGTAGCGACTGCATACAACTGGTTATTTGTAATCATCCCTCTGAATCAGTGTAATGAAAAGCCTGGATTTTTAATGTCTAAGAATGCAGTTTGCTGTTGTGGAATTAACTGAGTTACATGCTGCCAGACGAGATGTCAACCAAAAGGTACTTCAGTTGTGCTGTTTCTCTGTGGGGGCGAATCAGCCCACAATCACTCCAGATTTTTTTCGCCTTCCTTGGGAGCTTCACTTTTGGTATAAGAAATTGTTGTTTTGCAGTCAGGGTCTCTGTTATTTTGTCTTAACCTATTTAATGGATAAGGTGGCCCTTCATTTAGAAGGGGATTTGAAACAAAGAAGTAGATCGATGCATTTGAAGAAGAATGGTTTGTTCATAATTTTGTTACTGAAGTTGCATCTAGATAATGAAATTTGTGTTGAGAGTTTCTATGTAAAGACTTTACCTTTGAGAAATTTTTATGGGTAAATTACAAATATCCCTTCACTAGAGATTATATAATAGAAATGATAAAAAAGGACAAATGGTAGAAATTCTCCTAATCCGTACTTTTTTGTGGTTTTGTTTTTCCCCACTCTGCTGTAAATTTTCAAAACTTTTATTACATGTATACTTCTCAAATGTCTTTTCTTTTCCCTCAGCTGACTTGATTTCCATTAGTATGAGCTGTTCGGTCCAGAGCTGCCTGTCTTCTAGTGGTGATATAAGTGATCCTTTCACAGTAGTTTACCAGCACTGTTTCAGAACAGAACTTAAAAATTCCTTTCCTTCTAAAATGAGGGTCAGCAGCTTTCAGTTTTAAGGAGAGGTAGGAATCCAAGGTGCAATCAATGAATTAAGGGAGTTTTTGGTTAGTGATGAAAATAGTAATTACTTCATAATGCGATGAGATTCAGTGCTGGTTAGCTGCTGTGTAAATGGCGTCTGCAGTATGATACAGCCAAAGGCTTGTGGAGCATGGGAGATGTAGCTGGTATGGATTTCTTAAGATGAACCTTGCTCACAAGGGAAATAAAGCTAGCAAACTATGGTGCTGGGTCCATGAAGTGCAGTAAATCATCAGGCACACAAATGGACTTCTCTCAGCTTCCCTCTTTCTCTCTCTGAAAAATTGTGCAAAAGCAGTACTGTAGCAAAAAAAAAAATGTACCCCAGA
>VZTV01059263.1:6992-25970 GCA_013400875.1 Anhinga rufa | reverse complement strand
AGGATTGAATGGATTTTTTTATGAGGTGCTGTGGAGGAAAACCAACTCACTGTTCAGTGTGTCTTCCATGAAGAATTAAAGTTTCTTTAGAGATTGTTTTTTATACCAGTGCAAAGTATAGCTAAGGCTATGTAACTATACTAAATCTATTTTCTTATTTAAAGACATTTTTTTCTCTTAGAGTAAAAGATGTTGGTGCATTTTGCCTAATCATATACAATAAAATTAGTATTTCATATTTGATTTCAAAATGTTCAGGAAAATTTAAATAAGGAAATATGCAAGAAGAATTTGAAAGATTTAAGTAATATAAGTGATAATGTAAAAAATTCCCCAAACTGCAAACAAACAAAAAGCCACCAAAACCCCCACCATAAAACATAAGGATGTGAAATTCTGCAATTTTTAGCTGAGTTAGAAACTCTGTTGTGGCAGCATTTGTGACACATGATGCACCAATTCCAGTGCTGGAATGTTTATGTGGAATGGATTATTAAATTCCTTAATTTTAAAACTTCACTTTCTTCTACATGTGTACTTGTCAGACAGGAATTTGTATAAAGACTGAAGTAAATAATTCATCTAACATTTAAGAACAAGTTAGCAAGTTTTAGAAGATTAAAACCACATAGGAGTCCATCAATTCAAATATGTTCAGCTCAATAGACATCAACTTCAGTTTCCCAGAATAGAGAGGTGAAATGAGGTTAATTGCACTTACACTGTCTTTAAGCCTTGCTTTTCTATATATTCTGAGGGAGGAGGTATATATGAGGGTAGGAATAAGATCTGATTTTTATAAGATTTTCTTTGGAATCAGTTAAAGCTGATGGATTTAAGAAATATAGAGAAACACCACAAGCTTTTCTATACTTCTGAGAGTCGTTAAGTGTAAGTTAAGTCCTTCATGTGTATTGTCATTCTCTGGCCCTAATGGATTGTCATGTGGAACAGGCTTTGCATTTTTTGCATAGTTAGCCACTTATTTCCCTTCAGACTTATGCATGTAACAGCTGAGATGGGGTCTCTCCCTAGTCAAGTGAGCCTTAAGAACCAAAATTTTAAAAAGTCTTCAGAGGAACCTAACTCCAGTGACCATCTGTTTGTACATTCTTGAATTAGTCTGGGTTGTGCCTTGGTTCAGCCACAATCTGCCTTCTGCAGAAACATCTTTGCCTGGGATACATGATGCAGAAGGCTGTGAGCTAAACGCAGCATGGTGGCCCTTCTGTAGCCAACAGGCTGCCCTGACATCCAGCCTGCGTTTTTGCCTTTGACTGTAGGAGAAAGGGTGCAGTAGAGTCACAAGAAATGGAAAAACCCTTAATGTGCACTTTTACTTTTAGTAGTAACTGTGTATTCATGTGTACAGTTTAATACAGTGTTCCTAGCTATAGAGTGGCCTCAGTGTGTGCTTGCCTGTTTGTTTTGTTAAAACCCTTCATACAGCTGTAGATCTCAGTTCTGTGAAATGTTGAGCACCTGCAGCTGTGGGAGTTCAGCAGCAGCCAGGAGTTTTTAGCATTCAGGAGGTCAAGCCCTCTGTGGCTAGGTCTTTTCACTGATGAAGAAAGATGCACGAATGTGTGAACACAGCATGCATAGAATGTGAAACTATTTGTTAGGTATTAGTCACATTGTGCATACTTATGTTAATAATACATAGTTAATATGCATACTAATTTTGGGAGCAGAGGCACTGTAACTTCGCACAAAATTATGTTTAGTTTTTGAGAAAATGTAGGGACATATCCAGTTTGTTAGGTAAACAGAAGCTTACAAAGAAAATAAGTGTACGTTTTCATAAATCTCTGAGGTGTTTCTTCATTTGATATGTGGGAAAATGTGATGTTTACCTTATGTAAAGTGTTTATGACTTTATTCTCTATTCTGAATGCTTCATGATGATCCAATAGGCAGCGTGGATGATTTGCTCCTGTCAATATCTCAAAAGTAGATAGGAATCTCAGGGTGATGGTATAGGATAGGTGGAAGAAGCCTAATGCTTTTAGGCAAACTCTCTAGTTTCGAACAAAACCAATCTCTGCCACAAACAGTGACAATCCAGTGACACCTTCTAGAAGCTGGTACAGAATATTCTGATGGAAAATATCTTCACTAGTCAGGGCATACAGACTCTCGCAAATGAATCACCACTGAAAGCATGCATATTTAACTGAATAGCTATCCAAGTTGATGTTAACAGCAAACATCAATGCCTTTAAAATTCTTAAATCCACTTCAGTGGATATTGATTTGGGTAATAAGAAATATTTCCTTAGGGAAACACTTGATAAAAGAGCTTAAGGCAAGGGGAAGTGACTTTGCACTACAGTGAATGTGAAGAAAGAGAATATTTAACCAAACAGCAATCTCTGGGCAGTTGTGTTTCTAATTTTTTATGCTGCAGCATCTGAAGTGTTTGAATACCTCCCCTGGAGTCTGCAAGCACTGCTGTCACCAGAGTGACTCTGCCCTCGACAGGAGAAAGGCTGTTCCTGTGTGACTGCAGGTTTAGCTTCATGAGCTCAGCTGGGAAAAATGGGCAGGGCATGTTAGCCCGTGTATAAACACAAGGATGTAATATCTGTTTTTCAGAAAGGCTCTGCCTCTGTGAGCAGGGGCTGTGGGGGCACTGAGTCAGAGTGCGGCTCTGCAAGAGTAACATGCCCAATGGCAGGAGCTGTGTGCCAGGTTCTTCCAGAACCCCCAGACCTTCAAGTCCGAAGACCCGGTCTGCCACTGCTCTGAAGATGAGTGGCAAAAAAATAAGTATCATTGTGGACAGACCTTGGCTCAAGTTTAGACTGCCTTTTTCAGCAGCCTAGCTTCTGCCACATCAATCATCAGAGTTAGATTCTTTGCGTGCTACATTTATGCTGGGATACTGGGATGACAAGCACTTTTGAAATGTGTGCTGAGGAGAGAGATATTAGCAAGTGGAGGGGAAGACAAGTGATCAGTGACAGGTTTTCTTATGAAGAAGAGTAACTTCTCAGTTTATCATGCATGCATATTTGGACTTGTATGCTAATTTGGTCTTAAGATACTTAAATTAGAGCTAAATAAAAATGCATCCTTTTCTGTCACCTCTCACCTTCTATTGCAGTCTAGATCTGCTTGACATTTTTCAGATGTAAGATGGGCACTGCCCCTGAGGCCTCTTCAGTCTGTTTTGTGCAGTTGGAACAAGGCAATGATGTATTTGCAGAGGGTGAGGATAGTGTCACTGAAAGCAGAGATAGAGGTAAACTCAGAGGAAGAATTTCTTTAGTTCACCCTCTTTCAATGTCATTCATTGGCTGTTACTCAGTGGCCTGAACATGGGCTTTTTGGTTTGGTGTGGTCCCCCACTTTGCTTTGCATTCCATTTCAAAATTCTTGATCCACCAGGTGTTGTGATGGCCCCTGTTCAGATCAAGATGACTTAGAAGAACCTGAGTATGTGGGATCTGAGGGAAGGTGAACTGAAGCTTGGTGGGAGCACTGCCTGAGGGTGCAGCAGGGGAGACCTCATGGAGTTATGACTGAAAGGGGTGAGTAAAATGTACATGCAGTGGAGTTTAAGATTTCTGGAAGATGGCTTTTGGTACACTTCTGGTGTAACTGGAGAGCCTTGAGTGAGTACTTAAGGCTGTGCATGCTGCGAACACTTTGATAAGGGAGTTCAAGGGATAAAGTGATGTGGCAGCAGTGGCACGGGACATATGTGATTATTTTCAGCATGTCAGCCAGAGAGACAAGCAGACCAGGTGTGGAGATTAGAAAGGAGGTGGCAGATACAGAGCAAGAGACAAATAAAAGATTTAGAGGTGGAAAAATGGGAAGGGGGAGGATTTTGTAATACCAGATCATTTTTATGTTATCCTTGGAATTGAAGAACAGAGACAAAGTTTGTGGGATATTTTCTATTCTTCAGAATAAAATGTTTAATTTTTTAAGATATATGTGATATACAGATGTGTTTTGAGTAAAGTGAAATCCAGGTTTTGTATACAGCAAGTTTTAGTGTGGTGAATCTCTAAACTTACAGTTTTTCAGAATTTTTCAGGGGGAGGGAGGAGGAAAGAGGACGATTGACCCTATGTTTAGAATCAGTTAAATACGTTGAGATGTTTTAAAGAGGGAGACAAAGAAGAAACATCAACAAACTCCAAATAAGGTTAGTTTACAGGATGTATCTAGAGTAGTCGTACATGCCAATCTTATTAGGGTAGCAGTAGCCTCATATCTCTGGCAACAGCATAAACTGACCCTTACCTAGAAAGCAACTTGCTAAAAAGAACTTGCCTTTTGCAATTCTCTGTTTTATGTGGTAGGGGAAAAATTTTTCTCTGTTACAGGCTAGAGGAGTTAGGACCATCAGGAATGCTTGGCTGTGTTGAGTTTTCTGAAACCAATATTGAGCCCCAAGCAAAAATTGTCATAAATTGTGATACCCCTTTGTGTTGTAGTACCAAATACAATATTTAAGTGCATTTCAGTAAGTATAGATGGCTGGATGCAGCTATGTCACTGCTGGGAACAGGAGGGAAGGTGTTGTAGATCCACGTAACAACTACTGTATCCTATGACTCGGAATATATAAGAGGTGCTGATGGGAGAGGGAGAAGGAGAGGAGGTGTGAGTTTGGATGTAGGATTGTATCCGCAACAGAGGGTGATCAGTGCCTTAGTCTTCTACTTCTGCACAAGAGGAAGATTTGGATGCCTTGAGGAATGCTGTAAGATGACATTTGATACTCCTTTTCAAAGGCAACAGTAGCTTGGGATGGGTGAGGCCTTTGAGGGTTTGCAAAACTGCTCTTTCAGGTTACAGAAGCAGATTGAGTTTGTGACCTTATAGTAAACAAAATCTGGTATGTACAAAATCTCTGTAATAGAGTTGGCAGAAATAGATAGTCATGGAAGTAGAATGTAACAGATCCAAGGTTTAAAAAAAGAGTCAATAAGGAAAGATCCAGCCCAAACAATTCCATTTCTTCCCTTCCTTAAGGCAGGCATTGTTATCTATTCTTGTGATTGCTATGTCACAGTGGCTATTTTTTTGTTTCTTTTTTTTTTTTTTAAAACATCAGCAGCTGAAAACAAAAAAATAAGGTTTGAAAGTATGCTTGAAAGTGACCTAGGGAACCTAGATAATGGCACTTGTAGACTGAATCCAGCTTTGTGGGATAAGAAATGGAAAACCATTCTACATTAGCTTAATGATTTTTTAAAGCACTTGAGGTTGGCANGTCAGTTGGGGTCAGCTGTCCCGGCTGTGTCCCCTCCCAGCTTCCCGTGCACCCGGCACAGCATGGGGAGCTGAAAAAGTCCTTGACTAGTGTAAGCGCTACTTAGCAACAACTAAAACATCTCTGCATTATCACCACTGCTTCAGCACAAATCCAAACCATAGCCCCATACTAGCTACTACGAAGAAAATTAACTCTATCCCAGCTGAAACCAGGACAAGCATACATTTTTGTGTCCACTGTGTCGGTTCACTAAGATTCCTCCAACTTGAATTTAATTTCCATTTCTGCCATTGCCTTGATAGGCAATGCTGGTGAAATGATTTCATGTGCAGGGTTTGGTGATTTGTTTGGGTTTTTTTTCTTCCTTCTGCAAAACAGGAACAATGATACTTATCTTGCTTTGGAGTGCTTAATGGCCTACAGACCTACTCCAAATGACCGTAGGTATGAGTGGGTAAATGGAATGAATAGTGGTTATAATTTTTCCACAAGTGCAGAAGTAGCCTGACTTGTATCCCTGTTGGTATCAAAAACTCCCTCTGCTTTTGGTAGAACAATTTGTGAACGCCCTGTACATTTGTAACAGTGACTAAAGGGATCTGGATAATTTTTGGCACCTGTGTTAGGTGATGAGCTTCCTCTCTGTATCTTTGTAAATATGCCATGCAATCTACCTTTTCCTTCATGTTTGATCTATATCCAGGGGAACATATGTAACGTAATGGCTGACTGCAGTTGACTACAAAGAGCATCTTCAAGCACAGTTCTGTGTGTCTTCCTTTCCCAGGAAAACAATGATATTCATGGGATTTTTACAAGCAGCATTACGTTAATAAAATACAGGAATTATAATAAGGAGTCCTTAAATTAATCAGTGTATTTCAGTCTGTATCTGGCTCATATACTTTTCCATGGATCAGTTAGGCTTTCCTGCAACAGCAACATTGCTTCTCTTTGTTTACAAGTTCACAAGATCTGGCTATTGCTTGTTTGAGACCCTTTTTAGTCTTGGGGCCCTTTTATCTTTCATCTTGGGTTGTCACCTGATTCTCCAGTTGCCTTTTTGATGGCAACTTTACAGGGTCTGGCTTGTTTTTATAACTGCTGTTTCCTCTGCAAGCTGCGCTTAGTATTACTTACCTGACTTGGTGGAAGCTCATGGGACTCTAAATTATAGTGACTTGCTTTTCTCTTGCTTGTCTCTTTTGTCTTGAATGTTTGTAGAGCCCCAATGTGTGTCTCAAAACATTCTTATTTCCTGGTGAACAAAATGCCAGCAGTTCCCTATGCAAGTGTCATTCCTGCTGTTCAGACTGTGCTCAGTCAGAGGCTTCTTTTTCTGCTGACAGACTTTCTCAGACTTCTTTCCTTTGTTTGTTTATTCATTGCTGCTCCACTGGGTGTACCATCTAGGTACAAACATGTTCTAATCCAGTAAGCCTAGAAGTGTTAAAAACAGTACTTGTTCACCGTTGCTATTTACTCATATGTTTTATCTCACTGTTCTAGTGAGGGCTAGCTCACTATTACAAACCCTATGAACACGTTTTGTGGCTTGCCTTTCATTGCTCGCATCACGGTCTCTGATACTGTGTTGATTGTGTACTTATCGAACATAAGCATCCCAGTTGCTCTCAGGCTAAAGTTGTGTTCATCTGCTGCTGCAAAGTTGTCCACAGATCTCACTGAAATGTTCTTATTGTCCTACCACTGCTATCACAGTCATGTCTTGAAGATTATCAGAAAATTCCAAGTGCATTGACATGTGTGAGAAGAGTGCTTGTTCTTTGCTAGTGCTCTAATTACTATAAATGCAATTTTTTCTGCCACTTTGCTGCTCAGTTCTTCAATACAATGTGGTTTTTTACAGAGCTTCTTACAGTGTTTAACAACTAGAAAACATTGATGTAATCCAAAAACTTAATTTGATGCCCTTTGTGATTCACTAATAAGTATATGAACTACAACAACCATCCTGATGTGCCTTGCTGTTGACGTCGCTCAAGTTCAAGAAGTTGGCTTTTTATCTGTTTGGTTTCTGTTACTCTCCTGCTTTTGTTCCATACTGTGAGCTAATGAGAGGAGGCTTGACTGACTTTTCCAAATAAAGCTTCTGTGATGATCATTACCAAAAGCTTTCAGAAACTCCAGATAAATTCTTCTCGATGTCACCTTCAGAAACATCATTCTTGTATAATTTGTTACATGGTGGATAACTCAGAAGATGCATATTCATTTCTTCACACTTTAATTGGATTATGGAAGTATGTAGGCAAACATTTTGGCATGATCAGGGAAGATTTTTGTTTTGACTTTCTCTGAGAAGTTCAACTTAAATGTTCTGGGTTTTTTTCCTTTTTAAAAAAAAAGAAAAAACTTGCTCAACAAGAAAGTTACTTACACTCATTTATGTAAGGATTAATTGCCATAAAAGTCAAGCTCTATGACACTACTGGCTTCCTCCTAAGGTCAGAACGAGGGTCATAAGTTATTGTCTTATATATATTTAAAGAGCTGTGCAAAAGTATTTATTTCTGCCACTTGGCAACTTTAACAGGTGAGGCATCAATTTTCGGAAACACTGTCTGTAGATATTTTTGTACTATTTCTAAAGGTGTTTGTGACATTCTTCTGGAGAGGACTGACAGGTTGATGACATCAACTATGTGGCTGGTAAAAAGTGTGTGCATGAGTGCTATATCTAGTTGTGATGGAAATACCTGTATTGCATGACCATCTTTTTCTATATCCTTTGGGTTTACAGCCTTATTTTCCTGCTCTCATGATACAATCATGATGGCAAAGAGATGTTTCAAGGCTAATTACATTAAATTGATTTGGTCAGAATGTTTCAAGTCTCACTTCTCTCTGTCCTTGATGGAAAGAAGATACTAAGCTAAAATCAATATTGTTTACTTTCTCAATTATCGTGTATAAATTTGAGTTGGGTCTGAGCTTTTGCAACTACAACAACCCTTAGCAAACCACTGACCAATCATTCATTGAGGTACGCTAATTTTTCTCAGATACTTAGTTTTATTTGAAGGGAAGTGAGAGAGTGAACTTCATGTAACTTCTAAATCATGTCATGTACTGGAAGTGTTGCGAAATCTTTAAGCAACTTGTACCTGTAAGTAGAAATATAACTTCTCTGTTTTCACAGCCATCTTGCAGCTTAAATGATAGATTAAATACTAAATGCAAAACAACAACCATATATTCCTTGAGGGTTTGGAGTATTTCAGGCCAAAAAAAGATCACTGGTGGGATGGCAGAGAGCCTAACTTATGGTTAGGGACCATAGAAATAAATTAGGTTAAAATGTGGCAGTTCTTAGAAATTTTCTTTACAATCTACAGTTTCTTTCTTTTTTTATTTTAATTATATCTAACTTTCTGGAGAGGAAAATTATTATATTTGCAATGTTGTGACTTGCCTTTTGTTGATCTTATGGAAGAAACAAAGTCTGACATGGGTCCGGGTTTTTTGTGGGCCAAACTATTTTATATAAAGCTGTCTGCAGTGATTTTACAGGTAAGGTGAACCTGCAACACTGGCATATATTTCACTAGGTGATGTATTTTCTGACTGTTGTATCCTCTTATGGCCTCTCTTTTTTTGGTCTGGCTGATCAGATTTTATCAGAACTTCTCTGAAGCTGCTTGGGGAGACCTCCAGAACTCCTGGGGACCTCTTTATTTAACTGCAAGTCCCAGAATAATACTCCTGGAGTAGTTTGGCTGCCAGGTACTGTGCAGCTCTTTGTGTGAAACAGTATAAAAATCAGAAGATAATACCCTTCTTGCACTAATGATAATTCGCTCACACACCACTACCTGTCCCTTTTTATTTAACAGTGTGGATGTAATGCTGGTAAGAGATGTCCTCTTGATAGCACTGTGGATGAAGATTAACTAGAAAAAGTGACTGTCATACATAAATGTGCAAGCATGTGTTTCGGGAGGGGGAATTTTAAAGCATTTTCTTAGGAGCGATAATTTGTTTAATCTCCATGGTCCATACAGGTCTGGTTTCTTCTGCTCAGTCTGTTAATTACTGGAAAGTTCAACGATGAGCTAGTTTTGAGACAGAGAAAATACGTTGCATCCACCACATGCCACCACCTAGCCTAAATGGAAAGAGAATTTAATCCTGGCCCATAGGTAAAGCACAGACAGTTGGCTCTGAGGTGCTTGTCTGTGCCCTTGGGACAACACCAATAACTTTTCAAAGAACATTGAAATTGTGTAGTTGAACACTGTGAATGAGAGAGGACAGGTTACTTGTGTAATCCTTGTTCAAACGTGGATCAACTTGCATAGCCACAGCCCTTTAGCTTTAGGAGAACACACCACGTTTTCCACATAGATGTCCTTGGCTTCTAACACTTGAGCTAACATAACTATGGTAACAGATCATGGTTCCTCTCGTGTGTGGGGTGCCTGTAGAGGATGTATCTCTAAACTTTGGCTCTAAGTTTAGGGATTCTGGTAGCTCACATATTTTTGAACACTGTATCACAAACAGTAGCTTCACTTTCTGGCAAGGTGTAGTGTGGTGGGTGAAACAGTGCTTATACACAGATTTGCAGCATATGTGGGTCTGTAGGCTTGGCCTGTTTGTTCTGAAAATAGTATGGCAAAAGTAATTAGATTTAAGTCTCCTTTCTGTTTCCATTATGCCTGGAGTGCCTTTGGGCAACATCTCACTTGTCTGAGTGGGAAAATCAGTGAGACACCACTGGAGAGTGACATACAAACCCTCATTTGAGTAAGTGCCATGAGCTGTGCAGAGGCCTTTATACAAGTCTGTAGTGTACACTGGGTAAGAATACATGGCTTCCTCCCTAGGATGGAGGCAGTTATTTGGGGATATTTTCAAACATGATCCTGAAAAATGTTGTTTTCTTCCATCATGCATTATGACTACTGAACCCTGTAAACAAGTACAAATGAGCCCAGAACATCCAGGGTGGCGTCTTAACGGGAACCTTTCAACTGAAAGTGAGGCACTGCAACGTGTCATTATTGTCATGACATTGTCTTTTTAACTGGTTGTCTTTTGCTTCTCAGAGGCTGAATAGCATGTTGTGGTGACATATTTTTCTCTGTGCTTTATTTTCTTCTCTGAGCCCCCGTAAGAAAATATTTCTCATGTGCTGTTTGGCAGAAGGTTGAATTCTCGTGGCTTGTCCTGCCTTACAAAGACTTGTACCGTTGTCCTGGAGTGGTGGTCCCATCTCTGGGTTGCAAGTAGTGAGCTCCCAAGATTCTTTGCTATGACCCTGTGACCTCTGAAAGGAAGAGGAAGCTAATGATTTTCTAAATGTCTTTCTCTCCACCACTTAGAAGAACTTCCACAAAGAAACCCCTACAACTCATTTAGTAATCTTTTCTAAATTGCAAGATTCAACCATGTCCTCTGTGTTGCAGACAGATGGGGGAGGGTAGGGTAGAGCAGAATGACCCATTCTAGATTTTGCACAGCAATTACCATAGCTATGAGTACAGAATCCAACAGGGTCTGAAAGAAAATTGAATATCAGCTCTCTGTGGGGTTGGATGGTTGTTGAGCAGTAGGAGCAATTTCTGGACTGCAGCCAGGCAAGCTGTGAGTGCCTGTAGCAAAAAAGTAGTGAGAATATAATGTACATTCTTGTTTTGCTGGTTATGGAATGAAAACTTGGCCAAGGGTTTGTTTGGGTTTGTTTTGTTGGTTTTTTTTTAAAAACACCAAACAAACCCCCCGGTATTAGAGTTGCTCAGCTTGAGGAATCAATAAATTAATACATTATAACTGGCATGCACATACTTAGCTGCCAACTAATTTTTGTTCAGTGTGGGCTTTTCCATTGGAAAACTGGAGAGCAACAGTGCTGTGGGTAGATGTACTGGCTATTCCTGCACCAGGGCACTGTTACCTTGCAGTACCATTTTCTGCTGAAAGAAAGACATGAACAATCAAGACTGATTGCCCAAGGAATCAGAAGTTTAACAAGAGCAAATGCCGGATTTTGCACCTGGGGCACAGCAGCCCTGATGTACAGACAGACTGGGGAATGAGAGGCTGGAGAGCAGCTCTGCAGAGAGGGACCTGGGGGTTCTGGTTGATGGCAAGTTGAACATGAGCCAACGGTGTGCCCTGGCAGCCAAGAGAGCCAACCGTGCCCTGGGGCACATCAAGCGCTGCATTGCAGCCGGTCGAGGATGGCAATTGTCCCGCTCTGCTCTGTGCTGGTGCAGCCTCACCTCGAGTGCTGTGTGCAGTTTTGGGCACCACAGTACATTAAGGATATAAAGCTGCTAGAGAGTGTCCAGAGGAGGACCACAGAGTTGGTGAAGGGTTTAGAGAAGAAACGTATGAGGAGTGGCTAAAGTCACTTGGTTTGTTCAGCCTGGAGAAGAGGAGGCTGAGGGGAGACCTCATCTCGGTCTGCACCTTCCTCACAAGGGGAGGAGGAGGGGCAGGCGCTGATCTGTTCTCTCTGGTGACCAATGACAGGACCCGAGGGAATGGCAGGAGGATGTGCCAGGGGGGGGTTAGGTTGGATATTAGGAAAAGGTTCTTCACCCGGAGGTTGGTGGAGCACTGGAACAGGCTCCCCAGGGAGGCAGTCATGGCACCAAGCCTGACGCTATTCAAGAAGCACTTGGACAACGCCCTCAGAGATATGGTGTGAATTTGGGGTTGTCCTGTGCAGGGACAGGAGTTGGACTTGATGATCCTTGTGGGTCCCTTCCAACTCAGGACATTCTATTCTATGATGATTCTATGATTTGTGACCCTCTGTAATGCTGTGCAGGAACTGGGTGCTGTCCCTCAACTGTGAGAGCTTCCTCTAGCAGCTCTTCAGCGTCCTGTGGAAGCCACCTGATCCAAACAGAAACAGTATGTGAATGTAACCAGGCCTTGGATGGTCACATACAGGCAGTAAACAGGATTGCATACAACCATCTATACATGTGCAAATTCCTTGTTACCTTAATTGCAAGTTGTGTCTAATGACAGTCTGTGAGGTGTTTTGTGACTACCTCACTTTTATTTATAATGGATAATTAGTTAGGCTGGAGTTTTCCCATTCACAATTTCCTCCCTCCTACTTGATATTTTTCTGATATTTGAATTTTAAGTCATTTAGTTGGTTATTTTTATTAAGAAAACTTCCTCTGTACTGTGTGTAAATCCAGATAAGGGTGAGATTTGAATGACTGCCATTTAAATCTGCTTGAAAATGGTCTGCTCTCATTGTATTTTGAGGTTGTGTCTTGATTAGATATAGATGACTGAAACTGGTGGGGTCTAGGCATGAAGATGAATGTGACAGGGTGGTGTGTCTCATGCTGCTTTGTAGGGCAGGAAGGTGGAGGTGCTGAGGAGATGGGAACTGCAGCACACAAGAGGGAAAAAGCTGGGGAGTCGTACCTGCTGGAGGTGTGGGAATGAGCTGCTCTTGTTTTTAACCATCTTAACCATCTTAGCTGCTTCTGAACTCCAGCCAAATGTACTTGGCCTGTCACTAATAGTAGGCACTTTTCTGTTGGGCAGCTTAGCAAGGAAGAGGGAAAGTCATGCACTCTCTAGTTCCACCATTTCTTTGCTACTGTCCATAATAATGCTGGAAAGAATCACTGTACCAGATTGCCTGGTAGTTGCTGTAGTAGAGGCATGAGTTTTAGGTATATATAAGGCATGAGAATTAGGTCTGTGAGCAGATTATTCTTGTATTTGCATCCTGATTCTAATACTTGCTCTTTGAAGAGTTGGGCCAATCCTGTTCAGAGCCTTGGTTTTGTCACTTTTAAAATAGGAGGGAATTTATTGACACATGGAAGATTATAATGGCTTCATACTCAGGTGATATTAAGATATGGAACATGGTACATAGGATGTAAATGGAATGTAGATGCCATTGTAATGGCATGCTTGGTTCTCCTGTGTACACTTCAAAGAATGACATTGAAGAAGTGGAGAAAGAGTTGCTAAACTTGACTGGAAAACAGTAAGATACATCTTCCAGCAGAAGATTTCCAGAACTCCACTTGTTTGGCTTTATTGAATGGAGTGGTGACTAGATGAGTGAATTTCACAAGTACTTTTATAAGAAGAAAATGCTGGGTTCTTAAAAGGCACTTTAATCATGCAGAGAGAAGCATGACAAGAAGCAAAGGCTGGAAGTCAAAGCTAGACAAACTCCATTTGAGAGAAACAGTTGAGTTTGAGAAACAGTGCACGTGCTTTTAACAGGGAGAGTGATTAACTACTGGGTTAAACTGACAGGCTCTTGAAGTTTTCAAGAAAGAATGTGATGCCTTGCTGCAAGATGTACCATAGCAAAATATAAGTTGTCAGGCTGAAGCAGTCATGACAGGCTTTTATTGTATAGCAGATTGAAGTAAATGATCTAGTAGTCATTTCTGGTCTTAAAACACAGAGCTTTATTACTTCACAGGTCCATTTATCCCTATGTGTGCATGCAGTAATTTTAAAATAGTAAATATTGAACCAGGTGGGTAGATTATACTTCCACAATAATTAACATTTTTCCAAAATACATAGTACAGAGCCGACACATGCAATTTTTCTTGATTTAATTTACATATGGACTAAAAAGTATTTGCTTTTGGGTATAAAGGTAATTGTCAAAATGGAAGGGTGGTATTGCTCAAAACCACCCATGTTCCCAGCATCTGTAGTTGCATTTGTTTATATTTTTGCAGTAATTTTCTTTCTTTAACTTAGATTTCTCATGATAATGTAAAAAACCAAAAACAGGAAAAAAAAAAAAATGACAGGTCAAATCATGTATTTGAATTTGAAGAAAGGGCATCCTTCTAGGGACCCTTCCAGTGTCTCAAGACTGTGACTCTGAAGGACAATGTGTTCATTTTGGATTATGTGTGCCTTTTTTCTTTCAATATCAAAACACCATCTGAAAGTGTAACAAACAAAAGAATTAGTCACATGAGCCCTTTAGTTTTATGACTTTGAGGAAAATCTTTCTCTGACTCACTTGTGCTTTTATCTGATGTGGCAGTGATTTTATTGTGTTGCCTTTTTTTTTTTAAAAAAAAAGGGTTCAAGATAAAGTGGTCAGAGTTCATTTGCATACTTTTGGTTTAAGCTAAGAAAATATAAAGATTAGAATGACAATAGCCTTGGTTCTATTTTTGTTGTTAATAATATAAACTGGTAGGAGTGCTTTTACCTGTTGCCCAAAGGTCTCTCTGCCAGACCTGTTCTGCAGACATTCACCACCTTCCCACCAACAGCCAGTTGACCTGTGTCCCACATAGTGAACACAGTATAAATACCCCAACAACTGGAAGTACGCTCTCCAGAGCTGCTCTGCTCTTTACCCTGTCTGCATTTTAGGGCATGCCCCAAGCACTGATGTATTTGGAGATCCTGAATGACACAGACTGCATGTATGGAGTAGGCTTTTTCAGTCTTTTTCACAAACACAAACCAGGTGCTGTGTGGATGTTGTTTTGGACGTTTAGAATTTGAGGGAGGATTTTGTGATTATATGTCATCCAAAATGTGCTAGGTTGTGTGTATCATGCAGAATTTGGGAGGAGGCTGGTAGTCTAACTTTTCCTGTTGGCTTTGTTACCTCCTTTATAACAGAAAAATAATGAACAGATCTCTCAATTAGCAGCAGGTGGCATGGCTATTGCAAACTAAGACATAAATATATGGAGGAGAGGGAGGGAGCATTGGCTATGAATAAACACGAATTGAAGAACTGACACTTGTAAGTGCCTGTGTGCATATACGTACATGTGGATGCACGCACAGAGAGTTTAGTACAGTTGAAAGCTCCTGCAAAGTAATGTTTTGCAATTGAAAGAGCAAAGAATGCTGGCACATGGAGGAAAGCCAGAGGTGAAAACAAAACATATTTTTCACTGTTAATGTGGAGCATTTTGAAGGAGAATGAGCAGCAGGGAGGGTTTTGGCTTTGCAAACAGGCATAGAAATATCTGTCAGCTCATAATGAACCTGCTTTTGCCTTGCTTTCCGCCCAAGTTGTCAGTGCTTGTGTTTCCCTTTTTCCTTCCTAGCTGAACTTCTTTCTTGATCAAAGCTCCTGTTTTATTTTTAAACTTTTCATTCCTGTAAATGATTGGAAGCTCTCCAGCAGAGCTCTGCCAAAGCCAGAGGGGACTGGAAGTAAAGAACAAGGACAGATCCGAGGACAAGTTACAGACAGTTGAGGGGCATTCCTTTAAAGCAGCAAGAAGCAACTCCCCTTCCTCTCATTGCATTTTAGCTCTTTCCAGTCCCTTCTAAGGAGCAGAGAATTTCATCCTACATCCCAATGCAGGAAGAGATGTCAAGGAGACAGGGAAAGACCTTGGCAGTGCAAATAGCTTGGATGTTTTTAAAGGATGTGAATACTTATTTTTGGAAAGTTAAAATAGACCACTCATTCTGAAGTAGGCAGTTGCATATAAGATTTAGACTGGAATGACAGGTTTGAATGGAAAAACATCAGGACTCAGCCAAAGGGCACCATCACCTGAACAGTTTATGCCCAAATAATCAAGGACAGCATCTCAATATTTACCTGGCAAGAAGTAACAGGCAATGGTAGTCTTTCTGCTCTGTGTGACTGGATGCAAAGAAAGGTGATGCACCCTGTAACCAATTCAGGCCCCTCTTTGCTCTTACCTGAGGCATGGAGTGTACCAGGCAGATAGAGAACAGAGCGAGGACACAAGGTGCTTAGGTTGTTTACATTGCTGATGCTGGCCTGGTGTGACCCATCTGTCTCAGTTTCTTCCTCTGTGAAAGGTCCATGGATGAAGGATGAATGCAATAATGCCATTGCCAGTGATTATGGCAGTAAACTAAAATAGTCTGTTAACATTAAAGAAGCATAAAGGTACTTCCCAGAAAGTTTCTCTTCAGGCATATTTAAACAGCAGCTGTATCTTAGTAACTCTGTCTGCCTCTAATCAGTCATATTCTTGCTAGCTCTTAAGCCACTTTTTTTAGCATTGTTTCCCTGTTGATCTGCTGAACTATCTCCATTTCAAGAATGATATTACTAGTGTTACTGCCATTGTATTGGCAAGAGAGGAGGCAACATTCATACTGACATTAGCTGGAAAGCAGGTCCTTTTCATCATATTAGTGAGATCCCCCTCAAAGTGTGGTCCAGCTTTTGGATGGCTCTCCATTCCTGTATCAGCTTTGTAAAGGGACCTGATGACCTTCTCTCAAAGATTGCCAAAGTCAAGCTAGTCCTAGCATGAAGGAGAATTTTATATATTTATAGGAATGTTGAAGTTTATTAGACTGTAGAATTAACTAGCCTTAATTTAAGGAGACATTGTCAGTTTAAATCTTACCCATTATTAACATCTTGTATAAATAAGCTGTAAAAAATACTAAGCCTGATGGGGGGAAAAAAAAACCCTTCTCATTTTAAAATAAACAAAAGATGCAGGCATTTCCCTGGACTGTGTGAAAACCCAAAGCACAAAAGACTGACCCTATGTTGACAGTAAGTGTAAACAGAAGTGAAATTAATTTTCTGTGTCTGTGCTGAAAGAAATGCAGTTAGTTAAAAAAAAAAAAAGAAAATACTTCCTTTTGGAGGTTAACAGGCCTTGAACACCGCTGGTATTCTGCAGTAGTATCACAGTCCTGTCTCACTGTATGGGTGTCAGGGAATGTGGGATATGGCAGCTTATGAACAGAAAACTGTTTCCTACAAATTGTCCTATCAGTGGTGTAAACCTCTCCCATACTCCATGTGGTTTGGATGAACCAGATGCTGTGCATGAACATCAGCATCCCACAGTCAGCCCTAGTCTTGTTTTATCCCACTGCAAACTCAATAGCAGTGCCGTAGCCCAGCTCTGTGCTAGTTGCTGTTTGATCTATGTTCTGCTGAGCAGCTGTGCCTGGTTATGGGATGAGGAACAGGCCACAGGGCAACACTAGGACTGGGGGGAAGTCTCTCCACTCAGAGACCCAGGCTCAAGGAAATCCTTTGAGGCTACAGTATGTGCCTTAGTCACCACCTAGTAATGCAGCCCTTCTACCATCTTGTGACCTCACGCTTACCTGAGGGTCTCTTCCCCTAGCATATTATCCATGTCTTTCAGGTGAATAAAGCTTTGAAAAACATCAAGGCTGTAGTTTCCTGTTTCAAAGAGCTGAGAGATTTGGTAACAGTGCTAGATCTATACTGTTACTGCAATGGATGGCTACTCTTGTTATCCTGGTGCTGCTACCCTTTCTTTCATTTCTCCATTTCTTCAGTGTCTGCCTTCTGTCATGGTTTTGGCTGGGATAGAGTTGATTTTCTTCACTGTAGCTGGTATAGTGCTGTGTTTTGGACTTAGTATGAGAATAATACTGATAACACACTGATGTTTTAGTTGTTGCTGAGCAGTGCTGAACTAGTCAAGGACTTTTCCAGCCTCTCATGCTCTGCCGGGTGCACAAGAAGCTGGGAAGGGAGGGGACACAGCCAAGAGAGCCGATTCAAACTGGCCAAAGGGATATTCCATATCATATGACATCATGCCCAGTATATTAACTGGGGGGAGTTGGCCGGGGTGGACCTTCAAATGATACTTTAAAGAAAGCTGTCTCTTCCTTGACTACAGAGGGGACTAGCCTTGTAACTCTTCTGTCAGCTTCATGATTCTTCCTTGGCATTGCATATATAGAAAGGGACTAGAGGTTTTCCTACCAAGAAATGCACTCCCTGGTGTTACTGCTCAAATATACACTTAACTCTCGGCTTCAGTGTGTAGGATATTTAAGCTATGCTAATAGGTTCTGGGAATTAATTTCCAGCAGTGCTGCCATTCTTTGGCAAATTGAACATACTTAGCATCTTCAGAGCAGCATCAGTGAGTATATCAGAGTATGACCATAAACCAGCCAAGTAGTACTTCCTGAAGTGAAAAATTTGGAGTTACCAAAGCTCCTCTGTAGCTAGAACACCTAAGGCTGCTGTTGCCTTGACAACTGTAGACAGGACATGATTTGCCCTGGCCTGTATCTGAATCTTATTGTAATTCCTGGCAGAGATTGGTCTATCAAATCTGCATCAGCAAAACACCTGTTCTTCACTAAAAGTTAGAAAAATGAATGTTCTGGGTTTTCCCTCAACAGGCAAAAGACATTTTTATGCCCAGAGTTCAATTCTCAGCCTTGCCACAGACTTTGTGTATGACTTTGGGCAGGTGCTTAGCTATATCTCCTTGCCTGTGAAATACAGATAATGATCCTGTCTGTTGTCCAAGAAGTACTATGGTGATAAAGCAACTGTAGCTATTAAACAACAAAGCAACATATCACAGAATGGTAGGGGTTGGAACGGACCTCTAGACATCATCTTGTCCAGCCTCCCTGCATGAGCAGGCACACCTAGAGCTGGGGGCACAGGACGGTGTCCAGGCGGGTTTTGAATGTCTCCAGGGAAGGAGACTCCACAACCTCTCTGGGCAGCCTGTGCCACTGCTCTGGCACCCTCACAGGAAAGAAGTTTTTCCTCATATTTAAGTGGAACTTCCTATGTTCCAACTTGTGCCCATTGCCCCATGTCCTGTCATCGGGTACCACTGAAAAGAGTCCAGTCCCATCCTCTTGATAGGCGCCCTTCAGATATTTATAAACATTGATAAGATCCCTCCTCAGTCTTCTCTTCTCCAGGCTGAACAAACCCAGGTCTCTCAGCCTTTCCTCATAAGGCAGATGCTCCAGTCCCTTGA
>VZTV01059262.1:1516-19660 GCA_013400875.1 Anhinga rufa | reverse complement strand
CACAAGCAACTGTGGCCTTTGCTGTTCCTGTCTTAATAGATCATCCAATAAAGCTGTAGCCCAGCCTCTTACCTGGAAGTGTTGGCAGGAATAAGCACAAGTACTAATTAAAGTAGTATCAAGAGTCTTTTCGGCAGCAACATTAACAGTACAATCACTATTTTATGATGATTCACTTTGAAGGTCACGTTCAGATCAGGGAACTTTTCTCATGGAGATTTTAGGCTGGCCATCTAAAATTGATTTAAAATAAGAAAAGTAGATTTGAAACTGCAGGATTTTTAGGATGGATTTGTAAAGTACAGACAGGAATTGTCTCCCGTTGATTCTCTAATTACCTTTTAAACTAACGTTTAAAATAAAATATCTACTGCAAATCTGGGTTGATTTGATGTTAGAGTGTCTACAGCTAAAGGAAACCAAAATACCTCATTAATATTGTATAGAGTTTCTAAAGCACAGATATTTCAAATATGTGTTAGGTTGATGTTGACAAAAATGATGGGCTAACACACAGATCTCCGTCAGGCAGAATGTAAAAAGATGCTGGAAAAACTTCCCTGACTTGAACCTGAGCATAATGTACCAGGGAAAAAAATGTTCCTAGTCTTCAATAAGCAATCCCATAGTGCATACCTATTGCATATCCAACTGAAATTAAAGAATAAAACTGGGACAGATTATTAGTATTACCTTTATATATATGTATAAAATTACATATATAATGCCTAAACAAGTGTATATGTATATTATAGCACTTCATCAGCTTATTCAAGTGCAGATGTTTCACCCCTAGAAAGAACGTTTATAGATATTTTAGCATGATAATCAAACACAGTTAAAGCTGGACGCTAGGACTTCAGAGCCCAGTGCTATAATGCTGTGTATTTTGAGAAGTTGTTTGTGAGGGGTAGCATGGTGAGAAAACACTGGAGGAGGGCAGTATCTTGTGCCTACAATCTCAGCTTGATTAGGCTGGCTGGCTGCCCATCCACCCACCTGGTATCTATGACTAGTCCTTAGCTTTTCTGTTGTCTTATCACTACCTGTAAACACGTCTCTTATAATGAAAGATATGGTGGTGAGAGTACTATCTTTCTAAACAGCATAAACGTTAAAGGAGAAAGGTGAAACTGTGGTAGATTTATTGATCAGAGTATTAGAGCCTGAGTAGGGAAAGCTAACAAACAGCATTCAAATCCAAATTCTTGCAAATGTGCATCTGGGGTTTTGACATAAGCGTCAATGCAATGTATCACCAGTCTGAATGTATTATGTAATAGTCCATGGCACTGAAGTAGCTCAGTTAGAATGGATCACAGTAAGGGTCATTCATGTCTTTCTACACCATTGCAGTTTAATTTGCTAGTCTCTCAATGGAATAGCATGTGTGTGTGTGTGTGTCTCAGCTTAGCTGGGGAAAAATAACTATTTGCACAAGTAGATCAAATTTCAGAGCCCAGATTAAGCTTTGGTCTAAATGTATTGAAGTTAAATTAGACAGCCATTAAATCAGGTTGCGAAGAACAAATATTAAAATACTAATGCTTAGCAACAGATAGGAGAGAGCAATGCAAGAACTTCCTGGAAAGAAGGCATTTGGCTAAAAGGTGATTAATGTCTACAAGCCTGTGTGCCACTTGGCAATTTCCTCTACTACAGGTGCAAGCTTTGGAGTTGGAATGACAGCTCTTGGCTAATGAGGTTTCCTAGTTAGGAAGCAGATTAGCCTTTCAGAGAGAAGTTTCTTGGTGATGTCACCATCTGTCTCAATCATATTTGCATTGAAAGAGATCATGAAGGTTATTCTCATTATGACAACTGAGCAAATAATTTGCAACAAATATTCAGTGCTAGTAAGCCTAAGCAGTCAAAGAAGCACCTGTAATCTTATCTCCAGTTTCACAAGCTTGTTTCTAAGCACTGAAGCTTTGTTTTTTAGAGGCATGTAGCATTTCAGAAAAACAAAACAAAACAAAACAAAAAAACCCCAACCCACAAGAGTGATCCAGGCAGCAATGGTCACAGGTTGAATAACTATTAACAGGCGTCATCTCAAAGTCCAGAGAATATTAAGGACCAAGTGCAAATCTAAATATATCAATTAATTACCAGATTATCCTTTTTCTTTACAAAGTTTCCATTCTTCCTGATTTCCAAAATTCTTCTGTAGTCACTATTCCTTGTTTGATTCCAGTTTTTCGGATAAGATATATAATTTGTTTATCAGTAGGTTAACTTTTCCTGCCCTTCCACAATCAGAACTCATTTACAAGCTCAAAGTCTGGTCTTGTGAGCATTCAGTTCTAGTATTTAAGCTGGAAATTTCAAGGCACAGCTACAAGTGACAGCTTCGCTTAGTGAATTACCAATATCCTCACTGCTTTTCTGTGTGCCTGGAGAGGGAGAATGGAATTGGGTGTCCAAACCTGGCATGGCCTGGGGAAGTGGTACCTCCTGAAGGGGTCTAATGGTCTGCACAGACTGTCACCCCTACAGGGCTCAACTAGACAGGCTGATACTGAGCATCCCCAGCACAGAGCAGCACCTACATGGCACAAGGTAGCCCAAAGTGGTTTGCTGTAACTTTAGAAAAGTGATCGGAATATAAATCAGTATTTTAAGGAGAAGGAACACAGGACTCTGCTCACAATAAATTCAAAGTCATTTTTGGACAGCAGTTGAGGCTGACAACACGTATTATCAATGCATGCACAGCACAACTTCATGTATTTTCCAATTAGCCTCTGCATATTTGAACACTGCAACAGTGACACAGACGATTTTTCAGCAGGTTGTCTTCAGAACACCTTCACATTTTGAAAGATAACCAACAGCATGATCTGTGCTTAAAAAAAAGCCAGTGCCTGGATGATTATATCTTGCCTCATTCACTTTTCCCCCTTCTTCCAGTGCCAAGCTTATGTTTAACCAATTTTCAGTTGGTTTCTTGCTGTGTCACAGCTTCCACACGTACAGCTCTTGTACTTATAGAGAGCTCTATTCCTACATTTGTCAGGTTAATTTATATATTTTTCTGTGACAGAACAATTAGTAGTTAATGTGCATGTTTCTTGTTTTGTAATTTTCAGGAGAACCTTAATTGAAAATATGCTAATTTTGAAATGAAATGTTATTTTTAGAGTTTCAACTGCATTTAGACCAGCCACTTTATTACAACAAATTACATGAATTCTCAGAGATAAGGTCTGCTGGCAAGTAAGGTAGGCTGATGTTATCTCTATTGGTTTAACCTGGAACACAGGTTTTTCAGTGCTGCCTGGGGGTCATCTTCCCTTTATCCCGCACAACAGGCAAAGCAGTGAATGTAATTATAGAATCACAGAGTAGCTGAAGCTGAACAGGACCTCTGGAGGTTTATAGTCAACCGCCCCTGCTCAAAGCAGCATATGCTAGAGCAGGTTGGCCAGGACATTGTCCACTTGGGTTTTGAAAACCTCCATGGATGGAGTCTCCCCACAGCCTCAGCGGGCAACATCACTTTCTAACCCCTCTCTTTTTTTTAAAAGAAAAAAAAAAAATTACAAGCTTTATAGGGAAAAACCCTAATATTTCAGCAAAAGTTCCTAATTTCCATTAAACTAGGATCTTTGATAAGAGGAGGTTGCTCAGGGTTTATAGTTGGAGGATGTTCTAGTCCTACAATAGCTATATTAATAGCTAGTGAGGCAGATGAATTTATGTATTTGAAGAAACATTTATCTTGCCCAGCATGCACTATCATACTTTGCATCCCTCTTCTCTTTATATTCTTAATTTGGTACCTGTTCTTCAAAAGAAATCATCCTTCTTTAAGGTCCTGGTGTACAATGAGAAAAAGAATGCTCTTTTGCCAGGCTACAAACACATACCTGAAAATTAACGAAGGCACAACCCCGAAACAACAAAATACTACTTATGTGTCCACCACAGACTTTGTTTCCTCGTTTTTCTAAATTAAGGAATTTGCAAGAGATCCAAATGTCTGTTACATGGCACTGGAGGAGGCCACAGCACAGGGCTGCTTGAGATGAAGGCAGCAGGAGTGAAGCTCTTCCTCCTTGGGCAATTAGCAAGCGAGGAGGGACAGACCTGCCGTGTGAACTTTCCTTCTCTCCTCTGGTACAAGAAACTTCCTCCCTTTCAGTAGGGAAATAAGAGTTGCACACTGAAAACCTTATTATTTCAAGCCACTGTTCGTCAACAGTGAAACACTCATCTTTATAATTTAGAAGCAAGCAAGAAATTAACTCTCATCCTTTTCACACTAATGGTAGATATTAGAAGTGCCTGCTAGAAAAAGCCCAGGGCATCCTCAACCCTGCAGTTCTCTTTTGCTGTTTCCTGGACTATATGATGGCCTTCAGCTGAATCCTGGTGGATATCTCCATTTCCGCTCAAATAAGGGCAAATGGCTATTGGCTAGGAAAAAGAGAGGATTTAAACAATTCATCTAGGGCTTTTCCACACGTCTTGCATTTTTTAAATTCTGTAGAGTCTGCAGATGGGTCAGGGCCTTTTTTTTTTTTTTTTTAAGAACCATCCCTTTCTTTTACCTTGTTTTCCAAAAAGGGTCCTCAACATATTGTAACTTTCAGTGAGTCCAGTGTTGAGACTGACTCTGCTGTGGTTGCACAGCAGTTTCTGTATTAGAGAAGTAAGGCAACCGTGGAATTCCTTGGTAATATTTAGTGACAGAGCTATTTTTGTGGTCCCTGCTCTCTTGCAGTGATTTCACAAACCACACCCAGTGCAGAACAAGTTCCAACTCCAATTTTTATTCCAGATTTTCTGTAGCCTATGTTGGTTTAATTTTCCTCTGGTTTATGACCAACAAAGCTGTCCCTGGCTGACTCTACCTGCCCTCAATAAAGAAGGTTCTGACTTACACCTAGCGGTCAACAGAGTTCTGCCATGATTCATAACTCTATCACTGATATTTCTCCTAATTAAGATCCTAAATTCTCAGCAACTATTCAAATTAGAGTTAGTAATTTGTTTATATTCACTTCCCCACTGTACTCGTTATTTCCATTGAAGGCTGAGAGAACCAGCAGGTTGCTTAAGCACTAGGGCCTGCCTGGTTTTCCAGTTGGCTAAAGCAGAATGCATACAAATCATGATGTGAAAGGAAGGTTTTCAGTCCTTTCATGGAAGCAGCAGACATGGACAATATTAATTTGGCTGTATGCAGCTTGCAGGTGAAGGGCAATGGAGGAAAAAAAATGTTCCTTGCTTAAATTGCACTAGCCACTTGCTCCCTACTTTGCTCTCATTTCCCCTTCTTATTATTTGTAGATTTGTGCAGGCACCATTTCAGAATGGCTGATAGGAACTTTTCAACGATAGCTGAGATTTCAGTAGAAGATGGCTGATGTGGAAATTTGTTTCACTAAACCCATATTTTAATAGGGAACAGAGAGGGAGGAAGGAAAGAAGTGAAGCATTCCTGGAACTAATAGGAGATCACCATTATGACCGAGAAACTCAAGAGGCAACAAGTTTATTAGACACACCATTACTACCAAATGGATATGTTTTCCTGATCCCCATTCTAATTTATCATGAGCAAAAAGCAGCTGTGCCATTAAGTGTAGAGAAAAAGCCAATGAGATGTAAATATGCAAGAGACTAATTACCAGGCAGGCAAAAGCGCTTCTATTTTGGGTGTGTTGAACAGGGGATTAATTTCTTGTAATGGAAGTGAAATCTGCCAGATCAGGCTCCTCTATAACCCATTGCCTTCAGATTCTCACTGAAGCATCCTGCATGTCTGCACTGAGCACTCTGTGTCAGAGGCTTTTATCCGCACATGGCGCAGTACCCAGCACAGTCTCCTATGTGGTCTGATTCAAAAAAAAGGCACATTTCTCAATGGCTGGCACTGGGTAGTCTCTCAATAGGTTTTTTGAACTAGAGTCTGAAAAGAAGAAAAGAAAGCAAACAGCTCTGAAGTGTATATTTTCCTTGGATTAAAGGCAATCAATGCTCATTTAACTCATGTTCTTAATCTATTCAGTAGAAATCACTTGATGTTAAAGTGATTACATCACTAGATCTGAGAAGGGGAACAAAAAATTGTTCACCTTTTTCGAAGAGTTGGACCTTCATCAAAGAAATAGCCTCATTTCAGAGGAGTTTCATTGTAATTTTGCTGTCACACTAAATCACTGATGGAATAATACACTCTAATACACTAGATTTATGAAGATTTCTTAACTGTGCTTACTACTAGATGTATGAACTGTACTAGTTTTAATCCTCTCAAGTATTCTCGCTATTTAAGGGTAAGTGTAATCTTTCTATTTTATTTTCTATGAAGTCCATTAATTTGTATAAATTAGCTTACTAAGTAAAAGAAGCACCATTGTCAACATTTCATTAGAATTATGGAGTTTTAAGAAACTGCAAAATATCATCATTGCAAATTTGAACCATTTCACCTGGAATGACTGCAATTAAGATTTTGCCCACTTTGCATGAAATCTTTTAACAAGGACATGTGCCGGATTTTGCACCTGGGGCACGGCAACCCTGGCTGTACAGACAGACTGGGGAACGAGAGGCTGGAGAGCAGCTCCGCAGAGAGGGGCCTGGGGGTTCTGGCCGATGGCAAGTTGAACGTGAGCCAACAGCATGCCCTGGCAGCCAAGAGGGCCCACCGTGCCCTGGGGTGCATCAAGCGCTGCATCACAGCCGGGCGAGGGAGGGGATGGTCCCGCTCTGCTCTGCGCTGGGGCGGCCTCGCCTCGAGCGCTGGGTGCAGTGTTGGGTGCTGCAGTACATTAAGGATATAAAGCTACTAGAGAGTGTCCAGAGGAGGGCCACGAAGCTGGTGAGGGGTTTAGAGGAGAAACCATACAAGGAGCGGCTAAAGTCCCTTGGTTTGTTCAGCCTGGAGAAGAGGAGGCTGAGGGCAGAGCTCATGGCGGGCTGCAGCTTCCTCACAAGGGGAGAAGGAGGGGCAGGGGATGATCTCTTCTCTCTAGTGACCAACAACAGACCTGAGGGAATGGCAGGAAGATGTGCCAGGGGAGGGTTAGGTTGGGTATTAGGAAAAGGCTCTTCCCCCAGAGGGTGGTGGAGCACTGGAACAGGCTCCCCAGGGAGGCAGTCACGGCACCCAGCCTGGCGCTATTCAAGAAGCACTTGGACAACGCCCTCAGAGACATGGTGTGAATTTGGGGCTGTCCTGTGCAGGGACAGGAACTGGACTAAATGGCCCTTGTGGGTCCCTTCCAGCTCAGGATGTTCTATGATATTTTGGGTTTGTGGGTTTCTCTGTTTTTTTCCCCCAAGATCACTGCTTACCCTTTAGCAAGTAGGGGCCAGGCTACTGGAGCTGCATATTACCACATCCATTGGGCATTCCGCTATCTTTCTGGCTGGATGCACACCTGCAACACCTCTCATGTTTGTGTTAATATAAACATGAGATAGGAAATAATGATTTGTGTGCCTCAGAAATTGTGTGCCTTTTATGTGCCTCAGAAATTATTCTGTATTTTAATGGTAGAGGTTTGAGGCACAGACGATTCACCATGACATTACAAACATACCCCAGAACAAAAAGATAAGTCACAGTGCTGTATGTTTGCTCAGTGGTGTGAACTGCTAGGTTTTCTAGGCAAGACTTTCATAAAAACCACAGTGGCCAATTCTCACCCTGAAATACTATCCTTAGTCTTAACTGATTACCCTCCTTTCTGTCTGTTACTTTACAAAACGTTATTCACTGTACAGAGGCATCTCTGACCCAAGTGTTGCAGCAATCACAGGATGTGAAGTTTCACTTTGCCAAAAAAGTGGATTTAATTTTTACTGTACTGCATCCATTTGCATATGCAAATAAATGGCTCAAGAGAGCACAAAGCAGTTCATGTAACAGGGTAGTATCAAGCCCCATTTAGAGTAATAGCAGACCAGCTGTAGAAATGACAACTGAAATTTTTACTTTGATTCAGAAGCACACCTAATCACATGCTTGTCTCACACAAACGGAGGAAGCTTAAACAACCCATTTCTGTGCTATGCCAAATTAATCTCTATGTAGAGTATTATAGCTCAAAAATTTGAATGAGACAATTACAAACAATTTCTTAGACTATCAGTCTTAAACATGAAAACCCAAAGTGAGAAGACACACTATTTAAAACATACTCTCAGTTTTTGAAACATCCGGGTGCCATAATATCTTGGAATGGGTTATTTTCTTGAATATTTTGAAGTATCTCTATTTACAGTATAGTTTTAGACAAAGTACATGGCATGGAGCATTTGAAAGTAATATTCTGCTTAAAACCATTAAAAATAGCATCAGATGCTTGAAAAATGATAAATCTTTTGCCCTTTGAGTATATGCATTTCCTTGAGAAGCAGGATGGTGTGGTATTAAACCTCTGAAATTTACTATCATTTTCCATAACTTTTTTTGCTTGATGTACGTTTGTTTTTCTCCGATATTTAATCTTGTTTTGCATTACCTCCTCTTCTTTCCCATAAATGTTTTCTGCACATAAATTACTATCCTCATGATCTCAATGTCTGAGAAATTTTCTTCCTTTCACTACTTAAGTTAAAAACTTGATTTGGAAGACTAACTCAAAACTTGGAAAGCAGAGATTAAACTAAGCTCAGCCCAGATGTTTGCTTAGATTATTTATGTTTTGGGTTTTTTTTTCAGGTTTTGGCCCAATTCTTTGCCAAGGGAACTGATGGGACAAGGTAGTATATAAAAAAACTTCAGGGCACTAGTACAGAATAACAGGCTGGACTGTATTAAAGTTTTAAATCATCTGGAGGAATAACAAGGTGGTAAAGCTTGTGATCTGTACACTGATACTCAACTTCATATATGGACGACTCTTCTACAGAACACCAATAATCCAGAGCAAGACAGAAAACAAATTTCTGCTTTAAGAACTCAGACTGGAACACAGGGGAAAAAATAATTTGTATTGCTCACATGTGATTCATCTGTCATCTGTAACCACCTAAAGAAGACCTGAGTATCACCGTGAGCAGTTAAAACAAGACCATGCTGTCAACATAAAGCGACAGCAAGAGCAAAGCAAGATATTCACCTATAAAAATGGAATTTGAACTAACACTGGGTATTAGCACTGATACTAGACTTCCTTGCTAATAATAACCCAGCACTCTGCCCCTGCCCTGATTACTGCACATAATTTGCCAAGCCGATGTCAAAAGGGTGATCAGCACTATATGTAAAGATAAAAGAAAGATGGGAAGATTTCCAGCAAAGGGAAAAAAATCAAATTAATAGGCCTATTTAAGCTGGAAGCAGGGGCAGGGAGGGTAGACTTTCAGAGCTATTTGTTGCTTTACATGCCAAGTCAACCAGGCATCATTACCTACAGAAAGGGAATACTGCATAAAATTAAAAAATGAATAACAACTAATATTTAGTATTTCATAAGACAAGGCACTCTTGAGAGAAAAAAAAAGTAGGCAGGCTTATGAATTTCAAGACCAAAACATTCTGAATTATGTCCAACTCCACTCTCTCACTGTTTTACATAGTAGAATTTAAACTTTTAAACACCCATCTTGAGATATCACTAGGACCAGATATTTCCACTACTTTCCCCAATACACGTCTCTAGTCTTCTGTGCTGGATACAGAGTACTTATCTCCTGAGAGCACTGATTTGATGGCAACACTGACCACTGTGTTAAAGGTCTATCACTCTGTAAAATTCACAGAAGTGGAACTTCTAGGAATATATGTCTCAAGACTAAAACAACTTTGAGGAGTCTCTGATATTAACCGTTTCCGAATGAGCAGTGACTCAGGTTTTTCCAAGAGTTTGATGACTTTCCACATCACAACAGCAATAACTCGCTTCAATGGGTTTTGGTTTTTGTTTGTTTGGTGGTTTTTTTTTAACTATTTCCTTTTTCAGTTTCTTATGACAGTTAACATTTCACCCACAAAAAGAAGTTAGAGCCCTAAAGAAATCAAACACATTCAAGTAAATATTGCAAATATCAGGAATTATAACAACAGTGATAAGTCATCCTTAAAAATCTTGGGAGAAAAAAAAAAATGTTCGAATTCTTTTATTATTCATAAAACAGGGAAAACATTTTATTCCATGATGCTAAAAGCTATGGCTGCACAAAAGAGAGAGTGAATATTTTATTAGCAGATTCCTCACAAATGAGGCTGAACAAAGACATTCTTATTAGAGAATGTATAATCAGGCAGCCATGCCACACTATGGAGCAATGAACTGTTTGCAGGGAATCTAATTGGCCTTTTCCTATGAGAATTCCTGTAATTCCATCCCACAGCTATTCATTTGTTAGCTTTTTATTATCATCCATGGTCAAAGTATCCGAGGACTTGTTTGTAAAACAGTGTATGCCAGAGGATACTTGTGTAGCTTGTAGGATGCTCTGTTTAGAGATAGTTGGGGCTGGGGGGCAGGGCTTGCATGCATTTGACACATAAACCACAACCTGTTTTGGAGAGCTGTGCGAGGAAGGACAAATGGGTCACCAAATGCAGCCTCCCCTGCTGTTGCAGCGAAACTACAGAAGCAGCATTTACTCCAGAAGGGTCAACAGAGTGCCGCCTCATAACATTGGCCCCAAAACACCCTCATATTATACCTTTCAGTTCTAGTAGAAAGCCAAAGTTTAAAAAGTCAAAGTCACCATTTCAAGGCCCTTGCCATAGCAGGAAATGTGTTAGTCAACATCTCCACTGACCTCAAAAGGGAATCATGTTGCTCCCCTGTCTCCTGTGCTCCATTACAAAGGAAGGCAAAAAGTCATTAACTTGCTTTAAGACAGATTTGCCTCCTGACACTAAATCTTGGGTTTGTGGTATGTAGGGAGTTATGAAATAATAATAATACTCTGCACATGACCTTCCTTCTTCAGCAAGCCAAAAACTGGACTGGGAAACTCTCAGAACTTTATCATTTTGTTGTATTGCATTTTACTGCATTGGGGATGTGGAAAGTGAACACTCTGGAGATCTCTTGGATTTTTACTGAAACATATTGTTCTGCAATTACTGCTTATCAATGTGTTTTATGTCCTTAGAGAAAACAATATTTTGCACTAGTTGCTGTAATCAAGGTCCTTATCTTATTGCTGTAGTAGGTAATACACATTTTTCAGTTTGGTATTTTTCCTGGATATGACTTGACATTACTGACTTGTGTGAAAGTTAAATGTATCAAGGGTAAGTACTGAAATTCATACTCAAATCTTCAAGACTTTAACAAAGCCACAGCAAGCTACTACTTCTGCATAATAGAGAGGGCATGAAGTGCTGGCAATACAAGCATGAGGAAAGCTAAAGTAACACTTAAAACACAGGCACTTAACTAAGAATATCGTTAGTTAAGGGCACCAAACAGAATAATACACCAAAAAGCGGAAAAAAAACCTGAGGAAAAAAATTTCTATGCAGGGGCTCTTATTCTCCCAAGTTCTATTCTGATGTGTCTATTGATACTTAAGTCTTACTTTGCCTGAACTGGGGAATACAAATAGATTTCCTATCAGCAAGGCTGAGTGACCTCATTTGCACAAAGCCATAGAGAATCTCTGGTCCTCTGTGTTTTGACAGCAGAAATATTAAGCTAAAATATATCATCTTCAGAAAAGAAGTCATGGATATGGGCAACTAAGAGTCTCCAGGATGAAAACTGTTTGTAATCGGACACTGTGCTATGCGGTGGTTTACACAACACAGTACTGGACAGTCAGGCACCCAGCAAACCCAAACTCTTCCAGGCAGCTTGGCTCCAAGTGATTATTGAAGAATGCCAGAGACCTGAAGTCAAACAAACTGGAATATCATTAGAGGAAGGACAAAGCAGTTAAATGCCCCACCAGATACATGAAACCACTCAGAGATACAAAGGCATAGCAAAAAACTCTGTCCCTGAGAGCAAAGGGATTGCATGTCCAGCTACAAATATATAATAGGAAAATCCAAATAAAGGAGTTTCGGTGATTACATGCACACATTCCGGAGCATTTGATAAATGTGATCAATACACCTTCCATTGCATTAAAAGAAACCAACAAACAAATGTCTGGTCTCAAAGACTATGTGAATTATGATTGGCAGAGCCCCTACTGAGGAGCAGATTCTGAGGAATTTAATTTCTTCTGTAAGCATAGAGTGGTCAGGGAAGCAAATGCCTCAGCAACATTATCAATTTAAAAAGCAGTTCTAGGGACTAGAAAGGATTTTGTTTAATGACAAAGCAATGTTGACTCCTTAGACGTTACAGAGAAACATGTTCTAAAGAATACAGAGGTTATTTGTAGACCTAGGAAAAGGGCGAAACACTTTATACAAGTCCTCAAATGAACAGAAACATCGAGGAAACTGTTAACGCTGTCACATATGACAAAACCACAGGCCAAGTCAAGCAAAAGGGTCCATTTCAGTACTACAGGAAAAATTGGTCCTGGGGAGGTGGGGAATGCACAAGACATTTTTGCAGAGGGTGCAAGCAAATCTCTTCACTGTGTTCAGCTATCATTAACAATAGATTATATGATTTAAGAAGTCAGGGGATTTATTACTTACTCATTCTCATTAGAAATCATATACCTAATGGGCCTCAGTTTGTCCAGCATGTGTTTAACCAATTATCAGCCATGGGTGGGATTATTTACATTAATTTAATATGGTCACCCAGTGAAGCACAGATGGTTACCTGCTGATAATCTCATTGAACAGAAAACAGAGGACAAAATATTATCAGTAACTGAGGTCACAGTACCTCAGACCTCATAGTTCTGTGAAGAAAGTGGAAAAACATAGAACTTTTATTATTTTGGGGCCCAGGGTCTGCCAACTGTTTCCTGGCAATGAATTTTCACAATCAGAAGCATGCAGCAGTATCATGGAAGACTTTACCAGTCACAGAAACACAGAATGGTAGGGATTGGAAGGGACGTCTGGAGATCATCTCATCCAACCCCCCTGCGTGAGCAGCACACCCAGAGCAGGGGGCACAGGACCGCGTCCAGGCGGGGTGTGAATGTCTCCAGGGAAGGAGACTCCACAGCCTCTCTGGGCAGCCTGGGCCGCTGCTCTGGCACCCGCACAGCAAAGGGGTTTTTCCTCATATTCAAGTGGAACCTCCTGTGTTCCAACCTGTGCCCGTTGCCCCTTGTCCTGTCATTGGGTGCCACTGAAAACAGTCCAGTCCCACCTTCTTGAGATCCCCCCTCAGTCTTCTTCTCTCCAGGCTGAACAAACCCAGGTCTCTCAGCCTTTCCTCATCAGGGAGATGCTCCAGTCCCTTGATCATCCTTGTGGCTCTCCGCTGGACTTGCTCAAGCAGCTCTCTGTCCTTAAACTGATGGGGCTCAGAGCTGGACGCAGTACTCCAGCTGCGGCCTCCCCAGGGCAGAGCAGAGGGGCAGGATGACCTCTCTCGACCTGCTGGCCACACTCCTTTTAATGCAGCCCAGCATACCACTGCCCTTCTTGGCTCCGAGGGCCCAGCGCTGGCTCAGGGGCACTGGCTGCCCACCAGCACTCCCAGGGCCTTCTCAGCAGAGCTGCTTCCCAGCAGGTCAGCCCCAACCTGTGCTGGTGCCTGGGGTTGTTCCTCCCCAGGGGCGAGACACTTGCTCTTGTTGAATTTCATGAGGTTCCCCTCGGCCCAGCTCTCCAGCCTGTCCAGGCCTCACTGGATGGCAGCACAGCCTTCTGGCATATCAGCCATTCCTCCCAGCTTGGTACCATTAGCTAACTTGCTACGGGTACACTCTGTACCTTCATTCAGATCATTGATGAATATATTAAACAGGACTGGACCCAGCACAGACCCCTGGGGGACACCACTAGTTACAGCCTCTGCCCCATTGAACCAGACTCTGCCCCATTGATCACAACCCTCTGAGTTCTGTTGTTGAGCCAGCTCTCAATCCAGCAGTTCTCAATCCACCTCACTGTCCCCTCATCCAACCCACACTTCCTTAGCTTGTCTGTGAGGATGCTATGGGAGACAGTGTCGAATGCCTTGCTGAGGTCGAGATAAACAACACCCACTGCTCTCCCTTCATCGACCCAGCCAGTCACCCCATCATAGAAGGCTATCAGGTTGGTCAAGCATGATCTCCCCTTGGTGAATCCATGCTGACTGCTTCTGATAATGTTCTTTTCCTCTACATGCCTGGAGATGACCTCCAGGATAAACTGCTCCATCACCTTTCCGGGGATGGAGGTGAGGCTGACTGGCCTGTAGTTTCCTGGGTCCTTCTTGCCCTTTTTGAAGATTGGAGTGACAAATGGATACTTTGAGGGGAAAAGGCAACACTGTTCAGAACTCCTTAAGAGAAGGGAGGTAACAAACAAGGACTTGGCTGCTGGGCTCTGAGACCACATCAATTCTCCAAGGCAAAATTCAACTAGAACGCAAAGACTTCTATTCAACAGCCAAGCTGCATAAAACTACGCAGAATAACTTTGTGGAAAGCCTCAAAAAACTGCTAAGTAGTAGGTTGCTAATATATTTTTAAAGGCTGTATCACAACTGTTGCTTTATCAATAGTTTTTTATCATAATTATGCCTTATTATTTTTATTATTACTGATACTTCTGACATATTATGGAAGTAGGAACTAAACCTTTTGGGCAGTCTCACCACAACCATTTGGAAATAGCTGTTGTGCTGTGCAGAGGCTGCAGGTGCTCAAAACCGAAGAGTTTAATGTAGATATTGAACAAAGCTGACTTCTGCCAGAGGGTTTGGCTCAGAATGGCTGCCAAACAACACCTATGAAACTATGCTTTTATTTTTCTTTAATTTCCTAGATTGTAGACCACTATGCTGGGAAGGACCTGAACTTCAAAACACTTGCAATACTGGTGGTTTAACATGGGGGTCAGAATACCATGGGAAGAGGCACCCACACAACTTGACTTGGATCTCTTGCTGGATCCAAACTTTATAGTCTGAACTTGCAGGAATACACTTACTGACAAATGAGAGAAGTTAAAAATACCCACCAGAAGGAAGAACAGGAGATGCAGTAACAAGCACACAGTTAAAAAATTGTCACTTTGAACCAGCAGCTTTCTGCCTTGTCTAAATTTAAAGAGCCACCCACAAGAAGGCCAAGTGAGAAAGAGGACTTGCAAAAACAGAAAAAAAAGCCCACCACACCTTAAAAAAAAGCCACTAAACCCACCCAGCCCCTCTAAATGTGGGAACATTAACAGCAATCAAAGCAATCACAACGGAATCCTCTCCCGGGACTGCTCTGTGTCCTGAATCGGAGAGCTTTGCATCAGCTTATTTACAGTTAAGTAGCTGGAGCATATCCAAAGGCCACAGTAAACCTCAGACTGATTTTGCAAATAAATAAATAAAGGTCAAAGCTGAAGTTTCAGCCACGGCCTTTGGTCGCACATGGATCATGGTCCCTGAAGAGATGAAACAGTCACAGTGACACAACCTCATAAACTGGCACGATTAGGCACTGTTTCCAAAATAAAGATACAGGCAGGAGTCCTATTATCAGAAGAACTATGAGGGAACCGTTTCAAAAGTGACTTCAGAAGGTAATTGTGTCATTTGGACTCCAAAATCACTTGGAAAATGTTACTTCACATCTGTTTGTTCCTGCAGGGGTGTCTGACAACACCTCTTCCCAGTGCCAGCACTATCTCTGCTTTCAGAGACAGAAAAAACATTCATGATGCCAGCTTTCTGGAGACTACTTCCCCAAATAAAGGGACATGAGGCTTGCTCAGGTGCAATCAGCATATGCCAGGGTTGTGCTGAGCCTGCTATACTTCCCTCCTAGCTGAAGTACCAAACCATCCGCATTACAAAAGCAACATCTTGCAAGAGAAAGGGGATGGTGCATACCCAGATCTCAGCCTACAGTGGGTACAGGCATAGGTGAAGTCAGACACTTGAACCAGGGACCTGAGAAATCCTCCCATGTCTCCCTGTAAAGATGCTATGCAGCCAGCCATAGTGTGCAGCCAGAGAGAGATGGGCATGCCCTCCTGCTCTGTGCTAGGCCAGCTTGGTGGCCTGCCTGTCAGAGCTTGCTCATGGAGGTAGGCAGAAAGGAGACAGGGGATGAGGAACCATCTGTGTCCATTGCCACAGGTTGGCTGTCTCACCAGAGGCTCTCTCTTGATCACCCTGGTGAAGTAACACAGCTACAAAGCATGCTCACAAAAGGTTACACACTTCAGCCTCCATAGCACTGTTCATGCTTTTACCACATCTGTTGTGCGCTTACACAAAACAGCAGCAGCTATCCCACAACCATGGGAGCCTCACTTGCATGAGGATTACCATCCTTTGGCCAATGTAGCCAGGGATGAGCCCAAGAGAAAAATATAAATTGCCACAGCTTCGGCTAAGGAACTCATCCTCATTTTGGTATTAACTAGGGGAGGGGAATGATCTGGGCCACACTGTCACAGCACAAGGAGAAAAGTCTTGGGACTAACTACCTTTATAGGCCTCTGGAGATCCCTTTGGTTCAGGATTTCAAGGGGCTTGTTGCCCAGGCACAACCAACCAAAACTTTGCTACCACTATTTCCAGAGTTGCAACAGCCCTATGGTTCTGTTCTCCCCACACCTTATAAAGGAAAAACACAGGTTGAAATTCTCTTCTAAAAATCAAAACAAGGATTAGACCTTTTAAACTTATTAGAACATTAAAGACCATTTTCACTGTGCAGAGAATTTTGCAATGGAGTTCTCGTCCTTACACAAAAGAGTTTCTGGCAGGTTTTTCTGCAAAGAGAAACTCTGTATTGACTTACCTGATTTTTGGATCAGGATCACTTAGTTGTTGAGGCATCTTACCTATCTATGTATCAATTTAGAATAGGAATAAAGGGCAGGGTATTTATCTGAGGTAAGTCAAAACAGGGCAAGAATATGAACTTTCTCTTCCCCTTTTCTGGGATATTCCCATTTCTATAGTTTTATTATTGTCATCATTTTAGTTGCTATAAATCCATTACTGTAGTTTCTAAATTATTGTAGTTACTTGGAATTGAAATAAACAAGACCATGAAAGAAAAGGGAAATGGCAAAGTAACTGTTTAGCATGGGACTCATGTAAAAGATTGCCAACTAATTAGCAGTAGGAAGGATGGAAAGAAACAATTGCCTCGGTACACATTTTGCATGTGTAATAACCCACTATATATGCTGTAACCCCACAGATACCATAAAGACATTTCACATTGCAAATAGCTGAATCAATTTATTTTCTTGTCCTTCTGTTTTACAAATGAATTTGTAAAGGAGATTTTTAATTACATAATACAGCTTTCCAGCAAATTTAGTTACTCATTCATAAGTATATTATACCACAAGACAGTAGGTGTAGAAAAAGCTTTCAGTTCATCCTTCAGAAACACAGCATATATTTTTTCTGTGTTGTGCATAGCAGTCAGGTAACACTGCTGACCAAATCAGGCAGTATAGACAGCAGCATGAGAGTTGAGGCAGTCTGTGGTTTGCATGCCACAAAGAAATAAAGAGGAAAACTAGAAGATTCCTCTCCTTTCTGCTTAAGAGCTCACAGATTGAAGGAATGCATCACTCAGGCACAGCTAATACAGCATGAGGCTTCATAGCTGGAGCAATGCACTGAGCAGCAACGTGCCACTAGGTTTGTGACTAGTCATATTAAGAGTGAAATCTGAAAGCAAATTTCTGAGATTTTCGAAAATTACAGTGCATTTCACATGGCTTGCCCAGGTTTTACAGGATCTACTAGGTTATTGCTTAAATGGCTAAGCATACTACTACTGACACTGACCTCAAAAATCTCTCAGGATTAGTGGTGGTGTTAAAAAGAAGTGGTCTCCAGCAGGCAAAACACACCAGCAAGTGTCACAAACTTGTCTCAGGCAACTCCACAGACACTTCAAACCACCATTACTGCCAGGAAGTGACTAGGACATCAAACACAAACCGCTAAAACTATTAAGGCCACCTCCCCAGAGGAAGAAAGAAATAGAGCTTTAAGCCTTCTTCATTATACATTAAAATCAGAGGTTTTTCAGCTGGAGAAAAGAGTAAAGCAGCGACAAGCACATGGCTCATTATTTAGTGATTTCCAAAGCATGCACCAGCAATGCTAATAACCA
>VZTV01059252.1:1591-12010 GCA_013400875.1 Anhinga rufa | reverse complement strand
GATTTTTGCAAGTTTATCTGCTTTAAAGGGGGTCATTCAGAGGTCTCTACTGTTCTTTTTCATATTCTCATGACAGTTGACTGAACCCTTGATCTTTGACCTGGACAGAAATTAACCCTCCACAGTCCACCATCTAAACTGAGACATTAATATTCCTAATAATGAGAGGTTATTAAAATCTTAAAAGTTCAGTGGAGCATTTCAAGGACAGTGGAATTAGACTTCAGCAAATACCTACAGATTTATTGCATAATGCAAACCATTTGATTTGTTGGGATGTATGCTCCAAGGCTAGGACTCAGCTAGCCTTTGCTGGCATGGAAACAGCAACTTGACTAATTTAATGTTTTGCACTATAGGAGGGGTAAAAATCCTTGGTTTGGTCATGTGCAGCTATAAATTACTCCTCCTAGTCATTTCCACCCTCCCCCTCAATTTTGCAGTGGAAGAAATATTATTTGTTAAGGAAATTAAAAATCTTTACACAGAATGACAGCTTATCAAACAGTGCCTCACACTTCGTCACTGATCTTGTATTACACACAGGAACAGTGCTGTTGGTGAGGACAAAACTGTTGCGTGTGCCAGTGATACAACTGCACTAAGAATGGACAGCTGTGGTGCTCCAAGTGCTACGCTAGATACATGGAAGAAAGGAGCAATCCAGGTTCCTAATTCACTAGATTCTTCTCAAAGTCACTGCATCATTTTCTGTGCCTTACACACTTTAGCCTCTAATTTTTGGAACAGCCCTTTCATTAGCCCATCATTGGCCAGCTTTTCTATTCCACTTAACTGAAATTCCCAGGCAGGTCAGGTCAATGGTAACATGTCTACCTATGTATTTTCCATGCAGTACCATTCTGATCGAAGTTATTCCATTGAGAAAGTAGCATCAGCACTTGAGATTTCCACCAGCAAAGGTTCCCTGCCTCTGTCTGACCTAATCAGATTCAATAAGGTTTGGGAAGGAAAGGTTTATCAGAAACAAGAGGAATTATACAAAGAGAACAAACTGGGACCTGGGTGAAAAGAAAATGAAAATAAACTAAAACTAAAGTAAAAATTATCATGCAGAGACAAAAGATAGAAGAGTGGAAACGGAAAAATTCCTTAGAACGACAAGGTATGAGACAAGAAGGATCAGCAAACCTGCTTGTGGAGGGAACCAGCAAAACCTGTTGCAATTATTATTTCAAGGTCCTGTCGTCCTGCCATCTTAAACAAAGGTGGAGCAATAATTTATAACAAACCACACCAAATTACTAGTTTTGATTAACACTTACTGAAAGGGGATTGATGCAGTACTCCATCTTCCAGGGAGAAAATTCATTACACTCTTACAGAGCTTGGAGATTTGGAAATGCAGCTGATGCAACACATGGAGTTTATGACTGCTGCTATTTTTGTTGGCTATTTAGTTTGTCCACAGATGCTGACAAAATTCATTGGCAGATTCCCTTTAAAATATAGTAGTATCAGATATATGATGTTGCATCCCAGTGCAATATAAAGAGGAATATAAATGTTTTGATTCTTTCCTTCCTTCCTTTCTTATATATTTATAACTTTCATAGGCAAATTAAAATGTGCCTTTATTTCTTCATTTCAATTTCTTCAATTGAGTTTCAAATTCAAAAACTAAATCCCATTTATTTCTTCTTTTCAAAAAACATTTCTTTTAATCCTTTTACTCTACATTCAGTTATGATATGGAGGCTATGCTAACACTCTTCACAACTAGCTCCTCATTAATAGATTTCTACTGTCACATATTTATTTTGTGCATTTACGTTCTGTATCTAACTGAAATCCCAGCTCCCCATCTCACTGCCATAGGATGTTGGTCTGCAACAGAGCTGTTTCCAAAATATCAGATTTAAAGAAAGAGAGAAACTCTCAGAATGGAAATGTGGCCAGTATATCCACTGACAGCCTCTATAGCCTTGGCAAGCTTTTCTGGTTTAACAGCTGCACTAAAGCTAAAGATGAAAGTAATGCCTCCTCTGCACTGGCTGCTGCCATTTTTCTTCGAGTGGTACCAGGGCACTGTCCAGCAAAGAACATCTCTTCAAGAAGAGCATACACCCAGTGGCAGCTGCCAGCTACTCAAACCCTGTCGTGACACTGAACATTACCAGGGGGTTGCAGGCACACGTGCAGAATACACAAGACAAAATATTAACTATTAGCAATTACTGTAGAGCTAATTAAACAAAATTTGTAATGCAATACTCAGTTTGTCCTGACAATCCTAACTAATTCATCACCTATTAAGTTGGAAAAACAAGGGCGGAAGAGTACCAGGATTTGTGAAATCGTTATGGAGAACAATTAATTCCAGCAGTAAGCTTCCTGTTTACTGTGGCTGACTCAGTGAGCCATTGGCTTTGGCTAAGGTAGAGTAGAAAATTTCTGAAATAAAATATTATTACTAGTATGAGTAAATTTTTTTCTTTAAATCACTTTATGATTTAATGTGAAGATGTTTTGGACAGCAGAATATTTACACCCGTCTGATAACAACAACACATACCTAGTAATTGTGAAGGTTACCAGAGGTACATTTTGATATCTATTTGTAACCTTTATTAACACAAATAGATTTTGGCCAAGTATTCAATGACTGTATCGAACGGATTCTACATTAATCTCACTTCTGGTGATTAAGTGTCACTGCAGTGACTGTGTCAGACAAAGCTGGAAAATACTCCTCCAGTTAGCTGCCTATTGCCACTATTAGTTCCTGATCACACACCAAGACCAGGGAGATGATTTATGTTTCATTCTCCTTCTTTTCTACCCATCACAAAGAAAGAGAAATTTCTTTGGAATAGATACTGGTAAGCCTGCTATAATATAAGTACGAGTGGGAGGCAACTCTGAAGTTGTATGTAAAGTAACACAACACAAAAGAGTTTTAAAAGACCGGGACTGTCCAAATAGTCTTTGAACATATCACACAATGTAGCAGGTGTGATGTGACTCAAATGTGATTACAGAGTTCATTTACGTAATATCTGTCAGAATGTTTGCTATACTTCTGTTAAAACTGTATCTACAGATAATTTAGTATAAATATATTATCCTGTGAAAATTTGTATATAGAAAATTCTGTCTATTTGTATACACACACACACACACACACTTGCACATATATTTCAGCTGTATTCCCATTTCTTCTTTACAGAGACAATAAAAAAGCTTTCCTTTTCAAAGATTGAGACACACAAATGACATGACTCAGAACAAAATCCTGAGGAAATCCAATTAGCTGAGAATACCAGAGCACCCCTCCAAAGCAGCTGGGATTCTCGTTCCTTAAACAAGCAAACAAGCCAAGTTCAAGATCTTTGTCTGTCCTCTCCGGGCATTCACTAATTTGAGGGTTGAGTGCATCTAGGATTACTTGGAGCTCCAAGTTAGGACCACTGCACACGTGACAGTGCAATTTTCTAATATATAAGTAGACGTACAAATATATACAAAAATGATATCCAGGTAGTCTGGAAACATTCAGATATCTACAGATCAGAAAAAGATAAAATGGGGGCTATAAAAAGGGATAAAATAAAATAAAAAAATAAAATAATTAAAATCAATAATAAAATAATATTTTATTTATTAAAATGAACTTCTTGTACTAGATTCCTACCAGTTTATTGTCACATAGCTAACATTATTCTCCTTAAGAAAGGCATTTTTTTTCTTACCTTCAGGGAGAATACTATACAGTAGCCCTTTACTTCTTTTTGGTGGAACAAGCTTGTAACTTGGGAGGGCATATAAACCACACTCAGGAAAATACCCTAGTTTTATTGTTCTTTGTTCTACAAACTGTGTGTGTCCTCAAAATGTCAGCAGCGATAAACTGTAAAAGGCATCACATCAAGTCATTAAAAGACACTCCCTAAGGCAAGAGACCACAAACTGAAATTGCCTACTACCTTATTTACACATTTGGCCCACCTAGGTATGGTAACTTCACAGCCTCTTTATTAAATATATATTTCCATACATTACAAGTGTATTTAATTACTGGCCAGTTGAGAACAATGGGGGCAAATTATGTTTATTTAATCATTTGGTTAGTTTTTCCAGTGCTGAGTGAGCACCCTTGAAATATGATTGGTGGGTTGCTCCCACCGAAGCCCCCGGGGCCGTTCACCTGTCACTTCTGCCATCAAGGACCGGCGTGATGGCCCACGCCGTTCACTTTTGACAATAAACGAGAGCGACCCAGTCTCAGAGCGTACCTGACTTGGTCATTTCTCCTTTCTTTCAAAGAGATTGTGTGCTAGCTACTGGTTAAAGCCAGTAACCTCTACACTGTGCAAAGCGGTTAAGAAAACAAAATCATTACCTAACTAAAAAACACTAGGCAAACAAAGGACAGCTTCTAAACAATAACGTAAAATCCATTCATGCTTTCTCTGGAGTAAACTAGAATAAGATCCATCAGAAACAACAGAGCTACAGAGGGCTGCAGAAACGATGTTGAGAAGGAAAAAAAATACAACTCTTAAAAGGAAACAATAGCATTACAAGTCTTCTTTTTTATAAAAATTCTCATTTAGAAGTGTCTAATAGTCCCATTGTTTTTATTTTTTTAGAATATGTTTATATCTCAAAAGAAAAAAAAAACAACTGTAAATAAGAACTTCAGCTTACCTAGTGAATTGACAAGTGATTAAGGAATAGATGTAGCTTGCTATGTGAAGCCAATTTTCTTCATCAAGACAACAAGCTAGAGTTCTAAGTATGGGAATATCGTATTGCACTGTTATTTTGTAAAACAACCCCATATGCAAAAGCAAGTACAGTCTAAGGGCTCAACACAGCCTCTGACCCGAAGCAAGTAATATATCTCATTTTGATCCTTCAAATGCACACACAAGTGTTGCACAGGAGGATGTACTTGCTACTGGAAACTCCATCAATCTGAGATCTGATGTTATGTGATGAAGCCCTGACTGCTTTGTAACTGTATTTATATTACATTGCTATGTTCATTTTTCTGAAGCCTTTGGACACTAATCACCAAGTTATCACATGTTGTGAACGGCAATGTTGAAATACATTTCTATGCTTCCAAAGACAGCATGTCTTAGTATATAATGCCTTTCTTTCATTGTTGTTTTTTAATGTATATGCGTAACTAGTCCACTACAACTTGGCCAAAAATCCAAAAAAGCAGATTAAGTACAGATCACAAGACACAGGGATGACATTTGGAAGGTGATCTTTGCACAGATTTCAGTAGCAAGATCATCAGCCACTGTAAATTCTCTTTCCTGCAGTCAGTGCAAGTAAACCTGACGATATATATCAGTTGATGTCTGAATGCAATAAACCTACTTTTTGAGTCCAATGAGGGGAGGAAGAGGAAGACTGTATTTAACTGATTCTTTACAAAAAGAGTATCTTTCTCTTTTCTTTCTGATTAAAATATTTTTCTAAGTTCCCAAGTGCAGGTTTAGGATAACTTTACTGGCCACCTAAATCCATCAAAAAGGAGAAATTATCAGAGTTCTGGTTGTGCTTAAAATATTCTTGAAATGAAACAGATAAATGGAACGGGATAGCCAATGATAGCACAAAACAAAATATTCAGAAAGAAGAGTATTTTCAATTAATTCAGTCCCATTTTATTTGCATGAATTATCTATTAATCAAAGTACATACATAGGTACTGTGACCCTAGTGCTGGACAACTTCATAATCATTATTTACAGAATATTTCTCTGATCTAAAAAATATTATTGTTGCCATTTTACTAGGATGGCAAGTTATAAAAAGAAATTACCCATGCTCATAGTTTAACCATGAATCATCCTTCCTCCCTCAACATTCCTTTATTTGAAATTAATGTTTAGATCATGCATAGGTGAACACGAGTAAGTTACACAGACTTTTCAATTTGACTGCTTCTCTGGCAAGTGTTTTTGACCTTTGGAATTCACTGCTTGTGGTATGTATTTATTCATACAAGTCACACAGTATCTTTTAGGGTCTCTACTTGAAGGGTTTTCAAATCTAAAATATTTCTATGAATGTTTCCTTTAGGAACAGCTATGCAAATATACATATGCAGGAGTGTTTTCAACATTTTTTTAATTTCCATTGATATTTTGTGACTATTCTTTTTTCATCATTACATGTAAGTTAAGAGAAGAAGGGCAAAGCGTCTGTCAAACTTTCACCTCACAAACCACCCACAGAGCTACCTATCGTCCCAGCTGCCAGCCAGAAACAGCAAGATATCTGCAGCTTCCAGAGAAAGTTTAGATTTCGAAATTCTGGAGACATCTGTCAGGTCCTGTTTTGCTGGAGGATGATTCTTAAGTAAAACCATCAGAAATAACCTGCTTTAGGGGATAAAATTCCCGGTTTCCTAACTTAGCCCTGCAAAAGCAAATGATAAAGATTTTCTTAACTTCAGTGGAGTGAAGATTTGAGAATATGAAGTGACTTCTGCAAAACCTTCCAAGTGATGTCATCCAAAACGAGAGAAGGGAGATAACAGTACAAGCCATCCTACGTCAGCCCTTCAATAATACAAAAAACAGAGCATAGCATGTAGCATGGATAGAGAACAGAGAAGTTTCCTCATGATCAGCATCACAGGAATCGAAATCTAGCATGCCAATGTGACATTGGAGAAAACACTGTTTACGCCTGAAGCAAAAGAAAAATTGTTGAAGAACATTTTATGCAGGTGAAAATATGGTTTATGTAACCCTGCCAAGGTCACTAACGCACAGGCTGAACTACTGCTGAACCGCTGCCACAAAAGTTAAAGCTGCCCAAAGGCTTCAGCTACTTACGCAGTTATTAAAAGATTTCAAAGAAATGTGAAGAAAAACATCAGTACAACATGACACTCTGTACTGTTCACTACTCTTCTACAGATTTCTCCTTCCCCCTTTAGGATATGCACAGCATGTGGTATTGTCCCTGACTCTTTCCATGAATGTACCCTAATATCCTGGAGGGAAATGAAAGAGCCCCTATCATGCTGCTTTTTCATTTAAATTAGAGAAAAGTCTGCATACCCAGTGATCAGAATAGTGTCCTTAATATGTAGAGCAACGAACTGGCTGCCGGTGCAGGCAGGATTCCTGATTTCATGGACCAATGGTCTAATCTACTAAGGCAAATTCTTCTTCCTACATATGACAACTGTGAGCTTTGGCCATAACATTCAAAACAATGAGATCATGAAAATTCATTTTTCAGAGACAGATGGATGATATCCATTATTAATGGAGCCCCAAAAAGAACCTTTCCCTAAACAATGCATGTAGGGCCTTTATCAAGATCTGTCAGACAAGAAACTCGACACAATAACATTTATAATTAAAAAGTTCAGTATTACAAGGGTAGATATTACAGGTAAATGCACGTAATATTGCAGTCCACTTATTGGTAAAAATTCAACGAGCAGTTACCTAATGGTATTAAATAGATTCAACTAATTAAACTCCCACAACTGTAGCTCTCTTTTCACATATCACATTAAAAAAATTGTGGCGATGGAAGAGAGAGGTCCCTTCCTTTCGGTTTCATAAATATGTCTGTCAAAATAAAATGTTAACTAGGAAAACTAAGGAAGTGCTATAACCACACCTCAATACAGACACCTAAACAAAATGCTTGTGTTCCAGAAGCCCCATTATAACCAGTGGAAAAAGAGAGGCGCTGGGAGAGGCTGGTTCGGAACAGCAGCCCATCTTTTGTGTTCTACAATATTCTGGAAAAATATGCTGAAGGCCTAAAGTTGGCTTATTTCAATGTATGATAGCTTCATCATAGGGCAACATAAAACTCTTAAAAACAAAATAAACCCAACTAAGTCTGCCCCAACCCCCAAGCAAATTGACTTTGTTCACGTATTCCATTGGATTAAGAGCAATACTAGATTCTTCCTGCAAAATGAAAGGCTCTCAGCTTGCAGACAGGAGTGTAATTTTCCTGGATGCATTATGTGGAAACTAGTGACTTCTGATCTCCGTCTAATCTTTCTGTACTCTTAAAATGATAAAAACAACCTGATAGGAGATTTGTGATGTCAGTCCTCAAGCTGAGACACATGAGAATGATTCTGTCTCTTGAGAAAATGATGCAATCAGTATTCCTGGTTTTCTACCTTTCTAGAGTATCTGGACTACACGAAGAAATAAAATATTGGCAAGAAAAAGCAACTTTTGTAAGGTAACCTTATTTTCCCTTAGATTTTTTAAGTGTCCTTGCTTGTGGAAGATGAATGGTCCATGTGAATGGGATTAATTCCTTATGCTTTCAAATAGACACTGAAATCAGCATGGCTAGGCCAAGGATAGACAATTTTTTAGGCAGTCTGGTAAACAATTAAGGAAAAAAAGTAAGTATGTTAGTATTTTGGTATTGAAACAAATATGACTCTTTTCAAAGCCCAAGGGTAAAAATGAAACTGTCATACATGCAGTTACAAGGATAACTGTTTCATGTCCAGACAAACGCTGTTGTTCTCTTTTGTCTGCCCATTCCCCTCAGTCCCACCAGTTTTTCCTCTCCTGCTCCATGCACCTATTCATCTGACCTGTGATAATCTTGCTGACAAATTCCAATGTGTAAGTGTTAACTTAATGTCTCTTTGAAATGGTGATCATCATCAGTCAAACTTGGAAAGTCCTGCATAATTCCAACTGACCAGTAACTCCGTTCTGTAATGGCCCTACAATATACCAAAGATAAAGACAGGACATTGGTACTGCTTTTTTAAGTTAAAAAAAGAGGAAAATGGTTTAAACCAGCCATTCCTTCACTCCATCCTCACAACTAGTTTAGTCATATAATGGAAATTATGATCAAGGTTAGATGATAAGCGCTATGGCAAAGGTAATTTTCCCTTTCAAATGACCCTTCCCTCTCTTATTCATTATTCCTGCCCCACACATTTCTTCAAAACTGTGAAGTACAGAGATCTGTACAGAGATCTCTGACTCAGAGCTGACTTCATGTTCAGAGAAAATTGTCAGGAATAAGATTTCCTATGCCTGAAACTTGAAAAGCCAGGTTTGCTAAAGTGGCTACAACTGCTCTGCTTCCTTTAGCTTCCTGTGACACTGGAAGAAAAAAGTCTGGTCCCAGTTCTCATTCTTCCCTTCCCTGTTCCAAAGGGAGCTTGGTATCAGTTAAGTCTCAAGATCTCCTTCCCTGCTTGGCAAAATTTTATTTTCCATAGGTGACAGAAGGTTTGAGCCATCTCTGTTCTAGGGTATGATCTCCAGGAAAACAGGTCCAGTAGATCAGCCCGAGATTCAAAATCAAGTGTCACTAACGAATTTAGTTACACCTGCAGATGATATGAATTGGCAAGTTATACTGTGGATTAACAGTGCACTTAACACATGACGGGAACCCCTGCAATTAATATACAAGATTGCTTTTACTCAGGCACATCAAAGTCTGTTCACTTTCAGTTAAGCAACTTCTAAAGCTAATCCCTTGGTTTTCCTTTGTTGGTTAACAACAGCAAAATGTAGCAGAATTTTCCTCATCATTAGTGCGTTAGTTTTTCTTCTGTAAAAAGACTGAGGTAGGTGGCGCTTGGCCAAGATATTTACAATCTCCCACACGTGCAAGTTGTCCCAGACTCAGCAACCACCTCTCTGCTGTAAGGCTGGGGACTGAGCTGAGCCGACACAATGTACCAACACTTGCCAACTGGGCACATGCCAAAGATCTCTCCAATTGCCACAAATTTTAGCTTGGAATTTCTCCCCAGTCCAAATTTAGCATGGCAAAGTAGTTCTTGTTAAAGACTATGTAGAGTTCAAGTTTCAGATTTCAATCACAAATATTTTTGCCATAGCAGAATCACTTTAAAATATATATATGTAATTATCACAATAATTGTGTTTTTATTCAGAACTCAAAAAGCTGGATGTGTTGAAAAAAGCTCCTACTGTCACCTTGTTTCCCCTTTCACAGTTACATGCCATGTCATGTCCCCGTTAGTAAGAACTGTAGTATAACAGGAATGGATCTGTAGAATAGAAGGCTTGGCACCAAGAACCCAATATCTACACAGTATATAATTCTGGTAGAGCCATTTTAAACTAGACCTAGTCTGCTCCCATACTTTGAATGTCCACAGGCTGCTGGAACACATTAGAGTTTCTCCTGAAACATGTTTTGATTTTAATTCCTTCTGAAAGGAGAATAGCTCCCATGCCCCAACATCCCTCTGTAACAGGAGCCAAAGGACAGTAGCAGGAAAATCACAAGATTCACTTCTGAAGAACAGCGCCCTCCTCATCTACACTAAAATGCTGAAGTGGAGGCACCCTTTCATTCCTCCTAAGTTTTTGCCTCACGTGACAGACTGACTTTCTGCACCTGACTCAGAATAAAACCAACCAGCTTTTTGAGTTC
>VZTV01059229.1:0-22778 GCA_013400875.1 Anhinga rufa | reverse complement strand
AATTTAGAAAATTGGAAGCATCCGTTCTCAAACAGTTCCAGCTTTATTTTGTTTCTTCTTTATTTTTGACTGCAGCCCTTGTTTTGCGATCAGCTGTGTCCTCCTGTAGGATTACTGGCTCTCCCTCACACAGAGCAGTAATGGACCCCTCGTGTTTGGTTATGGGCCATCGAAGAAAGCATTTTGCGATTGTTTCACAGTGCAGTCATTTAACAAGATTAGAGATAATTTGCCCCTTGGAATGCAAAACTGTTTCTACAGGTGCTTAAGCTTCCTGGCTTTTGGATTAGAGGCCTCATTTTGTTTTGTGCCATTGCATTCAGCGAGGTCTCCAAGGACTGTAAATAAATGAACAGCTACCCTCTGCAGCTGTGAAACTAATTTTCCAGCCTGAGCTACAAGAGTTGCAGCTTACAAAGCTCAGTGGATGCAGATAAATATGTGCATGCTAATGTATTAAACGTGCTGATTAACTAATACTGGCTGTGCCTGAATGCAAGCCATTTGCCAACTGGGAGACTCCGGAGAAACAAGCCTGACCAGAGAGGGAGCAGGTTGCTAGAGGCAGGCAGGATGTGCAGGGTTGTCAGTGCTGCTAGGGGTGGTAAAAGGCATGATGGCCATTCTGCCTGATGCTGGTAGACTTCCTTCACACCTCCCTACCTCATTCTCCCACAGGGGACAGAACGAGCCCAAGCTTTGGCCACATCCAGAAGGACGGGAAGTTTAGTAGGCGTCCACTGAGATGGGGAACCTCAAGAGAGAAGAGATGCCATGGACTCCTTCCAAAGGAATGGAGAGCCAATGCATGCTCCCCTGGGGACTCCTGTGCATTGCATCCAGCTCTGGTCCTGCCAAATAGATGTGGCCTCTAGAGCAATTCTCCAAGAAGGATCATTGATTCCTGGACAGAGCTGGCTCATGGTTACTGGGGACTGGAGAAAGCCTCATTTATTTGAGTTCTCCCATTTTTTTCTTTGTCGCTTCCTTTTCTTGTAGTGTTTCCCTTCCTTCTTTGGGTGTAATTTATTTATTTGAGCTGAGGGAGAAATTGGATTCATGATTTCAAAAGCTCTCTTTTTGTCCAAAGGTGGTTTTTTTTTTATTTCATATGTGGGATGAAAATCAGACCTTCTGAAATTCTCCACAAGTTGAAATTACTTTTCTCTGCTCAACTCTGTGGCAATTCTCAGTCTGGGGGCAGCCTGAGCAAGTCTAGCTGGGACCAGAGACACCCTCTTCTTTGGACATACTTGCTTGTCCTTGTCAGGCTGACCTGGGTCTGGCTCCCTGGGAGGCTCAGGAGCACCATGCCTCTGTAATTCCCAGACCTGGAGAGGCCCAGGGTGCCAAGCCAAGGGTTGAAACCTGCCTGGCAAGCTCAGCTCCATCAGGAGCATGCTCTGGTGCTGGCAAAGCCCTCCTGAAACTCAGCCACCTCCACAGCATGCTTTAATCTGGTGAATCAGTAGCTTCTGGGGCAACAGATGGTTTGTCATGATCAGCTTTAAGTTCTCACTGGTGGCAGTAAAAACCCTGCATGCAGTAGAGGACTTGCTTTCTGTGCCTCTCTGCTTGGTCGCAGCACTGTGCACTGAGAGCACAGATTCCCTGGCTCTGGGATGGTGACAGGCTCCCAAGGGGATCACTGCAGGTGGGCCATGCAAAAAAGACCTCTCTTGCATTATTTCAGACTGTGGTTGCACTCAGGTTGTTGATGACAAGAAAGCAGGGTCTGTTACCACTGTAGTTCAAAGCTTGTATCTGCTCAAACCTGACACAAAGCCTGGTAGAGTTAGGTTAAGGGTGTATGACTTCAGTGGCTTTCCAATCAAACTCAGTGAAGGGCTTTCTTTTGCCTAGGTAACTCCTGTCTATCTCTTAAAATATTATTGACAGAAATTAACATTAACCTGTTAAAAGCAACATAGTGTTTAATCAGCGGCAAAATTAAAGGTGGAATCCTCCATTCTATCATTTTAACAACGCATTTCCAACATAAAGTTAAGGAGATGGGTGAAATAGAGGAGAGATTTAGTAAGGATTCTTTCATTCCTGCACTGTTTAATTTCTCTTTAGACCTCTGAGTCTGTGGATGTTAAGAGTTTGACAGGGAGAAAGGATGATCCGTTGTTTGGGGACCAATCCAAGATTTAGAAGTTCATTGTTTAAGACCTTGCTGTGCCAAAGGTCATCTGGATACTTTGAACAAATTGCTGTAACATTTCAGATTATTTAGGTGTCCAGTGGATGAAGGACTTGAGCTACCAGGGTCTATAAGCTTACTACCAAAGCATTTCAAAAGTGATTTAGGTGAGATTTTTTCATGCAGATTTTTACAGTCTCCAGACGGGTAAAAATGAAAAAGAAAGGTTTTGTCAGAGGAGCGAAAAGTATGTTCAGCTGCGAGGTGCCACCAGGAGGGATGACTCTATTCCAGCCTAACCCTTGCCACTTGTTCCCACCTGCCCCAAGCCATCTACTGGTGGTGAAGCTTTGGTAGGGTTAGTATTTTTTGGGGATAGAGTGTACAGTGAGGTCAAATGACCACTGGCATGAGACAAGGGAAGCAACAAGATTAATCAAGTACAGATGAATATGACCATCCCGTCTGGCACCAGGTAGTCCTATTAACTCAGCTGGAAGGTGGAAAAGCTCCTAAAACTGTCTGTATGTAGGTTTTTCCCTCTTTTTAAAAAATAACATTAGCTGACACTTTCAAAATTATCTACCATCTTTAATGAATGTCAAACTCTTTGCAGAAATTTTCCTTTTCTTTTTTTTTTCTTTTTTGCTCAAAACATTTTTCACCTCTACTCTAAAAGATTTAAGAGCACAGACAGCTTCAGTTGATCAGAAATGCATTTTTGGCAAACAAAATATTTGCACAGAAAATTTTGCCCAGCTGTACTCATAAGAGTTTTTGAACGCTTTTCTCACAGTTGTTCTTATTCTAGTAAGATGGCAAAATAGGATGTCCTTAACCAACACAGAGATTGCAAGAATAAATGTGTTAAGAAATTTGACTCACACATTAAGAGCCAAAAAGACAGGTGCTGTAGATTGTGTCCCTGAGGAAATAATAATAATAATAGTCTTACAGCCTGACAGGATATCACATGAAAAGAGCAAATTCCTCCTAGTTCATCTGCTTCAGCCAGCTGAAGCCCTGGACTTGCTGATGCACAGTTTGGTACCTGCCTTTTTACTGATGAGTGAGAGCAGATTTTGCAGAGGAGGCATTTCTACAAGAGGAGTGACATTGAAGTTTCCTACAAATTTCCTACAAGCCACCAGGCAGTCACTTGACAAGCAGCAAAGTTCAAGCAGTAGCAAGCAAAAAAGAAGAAGAAAAAGCAATGGTAGTACTAAGAAACCTGCCCAGAAACCACAACTCAAATAACCAGCCCTACTAACTAGACAGCCACATGGAGAGCACGTACACCTTCAGAGCAAGGTGATGCCAGCAGGGATTGGAATGGAACAGACTTTCCAGATGGCTGCATATATTGCTCAAACTTCATGCAAATACTATTTGCATGGTTTTAACTGCTTGTGTACAGAAAACCCCAATCATCACCTGTATGAATGCTTATGGGGTGCAGGAAGAAAAATATGATTGGAAGCACACAAGTGAATATGCAGGTTTTATACGATGCAGTGCTTGTGGATATCTGATTGCAGACATCAGCAATCTCTAGTCCAAGGAGACCAAAGAGGACTGCCAGGCAGTTTGTAGTCCTTTAGGTCCCAGTTCAGCACAGTGCAATACTTAGAGGTGAGAATGTGCCTAGGGATGCACTGCAAGGGATCCCCACCCAGCCGGTCTCTGGGGTCCCAGAGTATATCAGTAATGCCCAGGCTCTATTCCAGAAATTTATATTGCAATAACACCCAAATGACCCTATAGATGTTCAGTCCCCCTTTTTAGGTTCTACAAGCTGCCACTGACCCCCACAGTTCCTGAAATTCACAGCATAGGCAGATGAAATGTAAGAGAGCAGAGAAACAAGGGCATGGGAAATCAGGGAGGTTTTCCCCCAGAGGCATTGTTGTCAACTGTTGAGAACACTTTGCAAGCACCAGGACAGAGAGGTAGGGAATCCTAAAGGGTGCTCTCCTGGGAAGGACATATACTTCAGGTGGCTCATCTCTCCAGCAGGAATGCTACCTTTAATTCACTGGTGGGTCTGACAGTCTTACGAAAGTTTAAAAGCAAATCTGCAGTGTGGTACTGTATTTGCTCTACATCTGACGTTACCAGAGAGGCAGGGGCTGCTTGTAGTACATGAGCAAGACCTACCCTCAGTGGAGACACCTCAGGGCCCTTTTCACTGAGCTCTCCCCAAGTAAAGTTGCAGGTGGAGGTAGCTTGGCCAAGCCCAGCTTCACTGCTCCTAGCTTTACGCATGCAACAAGGTGTCTGTGTTAGGGGTGTCTTTCCCCTGGCCTCTCTGTCAGTGCTTGAAGGGGATCCATCCCCTCCAGAGGGCAGATGGGGTCACCCCAGTCTGAACTTGGGTTTCTCCCTTTCCCTACTGCTTGTGCACAGACCAAGGGAAGACATTTCAGGAGTATCGGTGGGGGACCGGACTCGCTGGGTAGCACTCTCCACCTTCCCCAGAGTAAGGAGCTTCCTTCCTCTGAGCATCATGGCCAAGTGTTTTAGGGCAGGTTATTTTTCCTGGGAGTTGCATGCAGCCCCCATTGCCCAGAAGGCCTGAAGAGCATAAGTGAGCATTGTTTCCCCTGCATTGTTCCCTGGCTCTCTACTTTTCCCAACTCCTTCTTACCTCATCCTCCCCTTGCTGGCTAGAGAGCTGTAAGCTGCTGATTAGCACTTCATTTGACAAACAGGAAGTCGGGAAGAAAAGCATCATTTTCAGAATTAGAGCCTCGGAATGAATTGAAGAAAGAAAGGGGGAAGAAGGAGAAAAAAGAAAGCGAGCCCTGCACACTTTCCTAATTGCTCGTTAGAACCAATGGCCTTTGTGGTTCCTTCCCCCTGTGTCTTCTTTATAAAAGCGTTTGCACAAGACATTGCTATTGTCTGCCAGACAGCCTCAGGGTAGGACAAAATGAACTAATTGATTTGCAGTTATGTCGCAGTGAATAGTGCTAAACATCCATCTGCGGATTCCTTGTTGAGGAGTGATTAATAATTTGTACTCCTGGGCCTAGGAGCCTGAATACCCTTTTTTCATGTAAAACTGAAGCGTTTCATTCTCTCAGCATCACAGATATCTCGTCTACATTGTGGGTTACAAGGACGAGGTCAGGAGCGGCTTGCTAGTGTTGCCGCATAGGCGGTTGTCTTCATGTGGGTAAAAACCGGCATGGTTGTGGGATTAATGGGAATTTGTAAAGCTGACACACGGTACTGTACAGCACGCCTGCTATGGCCATTCCAGTGCAGATGTTCCCGGTCCCCTGTCTGTTCCAGGGACGGAGAATTTTGCATGTGTTTTCAAAGGGAGCACTGGGAGACTTAAAATTTATTTCAAACACAGAACCAAAACCTAGACTGAGACAGTTCAAGGCATTAAGACTTGGATTCAAATTTCAGGGGTTTTGTGAACACCCTTTCTACAACCACCAGAGGGAAAACCCTAGGGCCAAACACACGTAAGCACTGAGGAGTTTAAAAGGTCGGTCCAAAAAACTTCACTCAAATACCACCTTCATGTTGCAAGTTACATGTAAAATACTTTAACTGTCTAGTAACAGGGGAGTCTGCAAGACCTCTTCGCAGGAGCTCCTGCTCATGGACATGCTTTATCAGGACATTTCCCCTATAAGAGCTGCACACTGAAATGATTTCAATGGTGGGGCTGAGGCTGTAGGCACATTGCCTCTGTCTGAGCTCAGTCAGCTGTGACCGCTTGTGATCCCCACTCCCAGCCATGTCGCATGGTCTTTTGCAGCTGTGTCCCCAACTCCACCACTCATTCTTGGTCCTTTCCACTTCCACCTGGAATAAAAAGCTTGTAGCTGCTCTCTGAGCCATTTCCTGCTTCCTAATGAAATCTATTGGCCTCCTGGGGGAAAAAAAACATCAACTCAGCCAACTCTTAATGAAGTCATCTGTTTTTGTGGTGTTACTGGTGCCCTCTACTTTCCCAGCTCATTAAAATAATTAACAACCTTTGGATACATCCAAAGATCCAGAGATGAGATCTACCTGGTCAGAGTAAATCAATTTCAGTGGAAAACCATTTTTCTTTCCCTTGTGACCCATTTTTATGTCTTCCTGTGTCAGCTACATTCTATCCCATGCCTTGAGCATTTTGTCTGGGTGCATCTACATTGAAAAACAGATCTCTGTGAAACCTTGCCTGGTTGTTAGACTGCTCCCTGTCTGGTTTGGACTGCTCCAGCCAGATCTCTCTGAAATCAAACCAAGGCACAGTTCTGGGAAAGGCTCTCTCCAAGAACTGATCTAATGCCTCAGATTTGGCTGTCTTTGTTCTTCACAGTACTGCAAACCTACCTCGGCAGGATTTACACCTTTAAATGTTCCCTGCCGCTCTGCTGTGTATCCGCCACCTATCCCATTTATGTCCCATGCCATAAAAACTACCCTGGTAGGCTGCCCATGCCACTTGGTCTCAGGGTCAAGGCCTGATTGCTGTCCTTTCTGAGAAGTGTGGACACAGTTTATGCCACATCTAAGTCTGATTTCCTTCTTGGAAGGCTTGGATGAAGCCTTTACAAGCACGTCTCTCCCTGCAATAACCAGAAGGGCATAAGCAGACAAAGGTTTTTAAAAGAGTGCACCAACCCAGAACACGTCCATAGTAAAACAAGCCAAGAGCATTTAATTATTCAATTTTATCAGACTCCAACAGTCAGCCTGGTGATGCCTGGTTGTTTTCCTCTGCTTGAAAAGGTAAGAGCTGCTGGAGAAATTAGCTCTTCTGAGTGCTACACTGCAGTGTATTAGGTAGAAGTAATTACTGTAAGTGCTTTGCAAGAATATCTTTGGGTAATGTATTTGATATAGTTCTGAAAATTATTGTGTGAGGAAATAATGAGCTAGGAGAATAGAAAGTGCCTATTTCAGAAAAGTTTCCCTATAACCTTTTGGGGGTGATAGGCTCTGGCCACTCATTAAATATAGTGGGAAAGCTTTATAAATGTATGGTGCTGTAAGTGGAGTGAGATTAGATTGGATGGGGCTTTAAATGAAAAAAGTATCCATTTAGAAGGGTGTTAGCGATTCAAGATTGATGGTCCCAGGGATTTCTGCAGACCAAGGGAAAGAGCAAGGCTATGGGTATATATTGTCATATTCTTTCTTTTCTTTTTCATTCTGGACAGCTGGGGCTAATTTAGCACACTGCAACACAACGACCTGAGTGTAAACAGATTGCGTAGACAGGTTTGGATGCTTTATGGTAACATACTGTTTATAATCCATGGCCTCAAACAACAGTATAAGACATTCTTATTCCACTCTGATTTTCTGAGGGTAGTAACAGATGATCAGCCTGTCCATGTTGCTGAGTTGATTTGTGAAACTCCTTGCTACAGTAGATTACTGAGGCCAAGAGTATAGCCCCATTCAGAAAAATCAGTAGGAACATAACAGAAAGCATCACTATGACATTCATTTGTACAAATTCATAGAGCACTCATATCTTGAATACTGTAAGCAGCCTGGGTCTGTCCACCTCGGAAAGGATATAGCAGAAGTATGGACAAAGATGGCCAGAGGTAGAAAATTGCTTTTCTTCAGGGATTAAGGTCACCAAAAAGCCTCTGAGGTTTGCTCAGATCAGAATGAGCTAAAGGAGACAGCTCTTTGCCCCACGTGTGGTTCAGTTGTGGAACCCCTTGCTGCAGGAGCGGTGAGGCAGAAAGTGAGTTTAAAAATCATTTAGATATGGTGAAAAAACTCACTGAGGACTATTCAGGAAGAACATACCACCATTAAATAAAAAGCTCCCAAAGTCTCAAGTCCCAACTGCTGGAGGCGTGGGAGGATGTTCTGATCTAACATCACTGCGTGTTATTCTGAAGTTTTGCTTTTCCCTATGCACCCTCTTCAGCTGCTGACAAACAATGGGTCTGTGGCAAAAGCAGAACTAAAATCCCTATCTCCTGAGTCCTTTCCCTGGTGACTCTGGCCAGCTGACAAACTGAGCCCATGAAATTTAATTTTATCTTGAGTAGGGACACAAAGTAAAAAACCTGGGCTTTGTTTAGTGAGACAAAAGACACTGAAAAATGTTCAGCTTCAGCTTTTTCTGTGTAATTACAACATCTGACAGGCAGTTAAAATTAGCAAGCTGAAATGAGAGGTGTAGCACTTGTCAAAGCAGAAAGGCAGTCTTGGAAATGTGGACCCATAGTATAGAGTAACAGAGTGTCCCATCCCTCTGCCCAGCCTTCCTGGGAGGAGGAGAACGTCCAGGCACCTGACCCGTCCAACCTACAGGACTGTCCCCTGTCTCACAGCAGCACTCACGTTCTGCACCAAAAAGGATGCAAAAGAAGCAGACGTGGGACAGCGTGGGATGCCCACCCGCAGTAACCAACTGCAAAAACCCTCCCATTTCTCCCAGCCTTCCCATGCAAGGCCCAGCAGCAGAGGTGGCACCAGGGAGAGAGGAGGGACGTGCTCCTCTCTTCCCCAAAAGCCCTGGCGTCTCCGGCCACTTCAGACAGAGCCATTGAGTGGGGCGGAGAGGCTGCGCATTGTGCCCCTTTCCAGAGGGCTGCCTCCTCTCCATTTGTTTACCACACATCCTGTCTTCCTTTCTGTTTGCTTCACACATCATCGCCTTCATTAATCGTCCTCCCCTCTCCCCATTTGGGTCTTTGGATTTTCAGCTCACCATGGGTAATTCTAATTACCTCAGGCATAAAAAAATAAAATAAAATAGGAGCTTAAGTAGGTGCACTTCATTCTTCAACTGCCTTTTACAAGCAGTTCAGTGCTGGCTACCAAGGGAATCTGATTAAACTAATTACCCTGATTGGCTTGTTTAATCAACTGCTTGGTTTAATTGGGCCTCGCTAATGCGGAGTGGTGGAGTCCATGGTGCGTAATGTGAGAACCAGGAGACCCGTAACACCGGCGGTGACACCACTACAGAAACCAGCCCACATTCCCAGCCTAACGGGTAGATTTTAATAAATGCAGACCTCAGCTGAGAGCCCAACTGTATTCTCAAGAGCCTGAATGGGCTGGAGGTTTTAGTGATAATTAAAATTGCTAGGAAAAAAAAAAGAAAAAAAAAAGAAAAAAAAACCCAACCCTTTCTCATTAAAGGACTTGTCCTTTCCCCCTCCCCCTTCTGGCTGTGGCCTCCAAACTTGAAGCAATATCGGGAATCCTGTCTGCCTCTTTCAAACAACACTTCAATTCATCAGGGCAAAGAATTCCTCCTCCTTGTTCTCCCCCCATCCCTGAGATTTTTTACTCCCATTTAGAGCGTGCATGGCCCAAAGTAAATACACAGACAACTGGGTTACAAATTACCTTGCACTAGGTAAATCCACTCTGAGTACCTGGGGAGGTTTGCAGAGTACAAACAGCTTCTGTGTAAGCATTCTGGCAATAATGGGGATTCCTATAGCTCTAATTACTAGAACAATAATAACCTGGAGAGAGTCGCCTTGCCTCCTCCTGTCTGAGCTCTGACTCCCCACTCCCTTCCCTGCCCTCCACTTGCTCTCGCAGCAGGGAGGGATGAGGACGAAGAGCTGAACACACGCCTGGTTTAGCAAAGCTCCACTCATCTGGGGCCAATATGTTTTACGGTGACACACAGAGTAAATTTGTTACTCACTGAGGATTTTCTTAAGGCCAACAACAGACTGGCAATCCAGTGGGCATTGGCATGAGCATCAACCCCTGCAGTCAGCATTATATTCCAGCACGGGGTTTCCCTGTGCCATAGTGCATGCCACTTGGGCACAAATTAATTTCATGCTCAAATGTCATAAATATCTACTTTCAATCTGTAAAATGGAGAAAATAGCAGCAAAATACTGTGGGAATGAAAAAGCTTGGGACTTTTGTGAGGATCTGGTAGACACAGCCACGTTAGCAATCCTGGAGCTCTCCTAGCACAATTTTTGGAGGTGATCTTACCATCTTAAAAACTGAGGGTCAAACTAGCTGGCAACATCCAGCATTTATTTTGAATTCTCCACAAAGTTGACTCTCGTCTGCACTGCAAGAATGGACAGTGAGCTAAGAAAAAATACATTTTCCAGGGAAACCTGTTCAGCTTTGCCTATCTCGGGTTCCTCAGTCCCTTCAGACTCCATCCCGGGAAAAAAAGACACCACCAGTGTCTCCCAGGTGATTCTTCATGACATCTGCACCCACCTACTTACACACAGGACTATGCCTTGCACCAGAGTCTATTGCCTTTGGGCAGATATTTGTAAAGCAGGTAGGACTTGCTACCTTGGAAAGGAGTTTCCGACACATTTCTCTGCTGCCTCCTGCCATCCAAGCACAGGGGCTTCTGAGACATCACAGCTTGAGGGGACAGCATGGTAGAGGTGTTCTTCTTTCTTCTGTCTATTTAACCCCAAAATTGCCTGTCTACATCCAGTGGAGCCAATATAACTAAGAGTTCGCCAATCATACAGTTAATTAAACTACTTTGACTCCAGTAGAGGGGATGTATATAGCTGCCTTGTCAAGGTGGGAATTAGTTGGGTCAATGGGCATCTGGGATTAGATTCCATGGGGAAGAAGAAAATAAACATTTAAAGGAGATCTTAGGCAGAATACCTGTTTAAATTTCAGCTGCTTCAGTCCTTTATCAGACTGAGCCACAAGAGAGGGATTTGTCACACCTAACTTTAACCATGGAAAATATAAATGTATATACATGATGTAACAGCTCTAGACTGCCTTTGTACTTGATGCAGAGAAAGTTATGCTTATTTCAGGAGTCCATTTCACCTTGCTGTAGAAATACCTTTTTCTTCTGCTTTGGGTGTAAAGGGAACTGCAGGTGAGCTTGGAGCCACACCATGGCCAAACGACTCTTGGCTGCTGGGAGGAGGACCCTAGGGGAGACACCAGAGCTCCCTGCAGAGCCCAACCTATGCTCATGAGGGTGTTGGGGCCCTGGCATCTCACCAGCCTGGCGTTCTCCCCCTGCAAACCAGCAGAACAAACCTGGCCTGCCTTCCACCATACTCACTGCCATATCTGTGAGCTCTGTCCACATGTTGGCCCAGCCACCCAGTTGCAATGGGCAAGGGATTACCCGCAGGTACAAGCAGATGCACAAAAAGGGTCTGGTCTTATTTATGACCTCAGAATCTGGTGGGAAGAAGACAGTTCCTCCAGAAGTGGTTGGGTGAACTCCTGTGTTAGCCCGCATATCCCCTGGTTGCTGTCACCTCACATCTCAACACCATACACAGTGGCTTGCTTCACCCCACATGCTCACCAACTGTCACATTTTTTTCCTGAGCAAAACACTGTAATGATCTGAAGATTAGCAAAATATGTGTTTGAATTCTATGAAAATTCAAATGCATGGGATTTTTTTTTCTGAATCATACATTGTGGAAGTTTCCTTTGCATTGTCTCACCCATAATCCACAGCAAATGAACACCATGGTTCATAAACCCAGCTCTAATTGCTCTGGAGAAGTCTCTCCTTTTAATTTTGTGGTTTGCTCTGGGCTAAAAAATGTCTGTATAAGTGAGTAGGTGAAAGCATTTTAAAACCGCAGGGAGCCCCAGTGTTGAACTGGAAAGGAAATAAAAAATTTTCTTCATGGATCAGGTATGCTTTACATCCCAACTGACCATGCTGAAAAGGTCATGAGGCACTACCCAGCTGCAGTTATCACATTGACCGTGAAAAAGTACCAGCTGCAGGATGCCTGAGATAAAATCACAGCAAAAATCATTACCATTTTTACGAGGGAGAGCATAGCATTTTTCACTAGAATATACCCAGTCAGATAATGAAACAAAGGAATAAAAACCAATAACCATTTGCTAATATTTCTGTTATTTTTAGGGTCACTTGAGATAGTGTTGTGGTGATCTCCCTCCCCATCCTTCTGCCCAGCGGCACCCATCTGGGACACCTAATGAATGATTGGTAAACAGAACTTTTCCCAGCAAGACAAAATCTGTTTCTAACTCATGACCTACTGACTCTCGTTCATTATGTAGCCTTCTTCCGAGAGACAAGCTGTTTAGGAAAACTATTGACCGGCTACATGCTCTGTACAGCCATCCCTTACAAGACAGACTCCATTAGTAACTGTGTGATACTAAAGGGCTGATGAGCAGATGTTACTTATAGGGTATCACAGCCACTTAGTGCTTTGCCGAGACGACGTGGTGCCGTGGGACCTGTTGCAGAGCCCATGGAGCTGGAGGAGACATCCTGGCTGGCCCTCATCATGGCTGAAACAGGGCCATATTTCACCAACACTTTCTCCTGCAGCTGTCCCTCCTGTTGTGTAAGGATTTAATCTATGAAGATTGATGGAAAAATTTTCACTGCCTTTCATCCGCTTTGGGTGAGACGTTATTTGAAAGTATTTTGAGATACATATCCGTTCTTGTGAAATCCTCCACATTCACAGCCCCTGACACTGTCCTTCATTCAGATGCACTGGGTTTATCAGAGACCTCCCTTTCTTGCAGGTAATGCCTAGCCTCAGTTAAATGTGCCATTGGCATGCAGCAGTGTGTGGTGTTGCTCCCCTATTGTCTGGAGACAAGAAAAATTCATCTAAAACCAATCATTCCATCTAGCTCTTTCTTGCTCATGAATGAATGACATTGCAGAAAGAATTGCTACTTAACAAACGCTTTCATTTCCCATTCTTCCCACTGAGCTCTTGGGAATTGATGCAAGCTAGAGAGAGTGCTGGCTTTTCCCTCCTCAGAGCCTCAGAGTGGTTCACCTGGCAAGGTAAACAACGTCATCGATCTTGCAAGGTAAACAACGTCATTGATCTTACAAGGTTTAGATGAAGAATTTGGGGATGCTCCAAGCTTTAGGTTTCTTTCCTAAAGCCAGCTATGTACTAGTTTTTCATCTTTTTTTTTTTTTCCAGTTCCAAAGGGCTGCATTAAAATACCTTATTATTAATAAGAATGGAATATCTTCATAACACCAGAACGATGCCAAACTATCATTACATTCAAACTGCATTTTAACAGCCTTCACATTTTCAGGGCTTTTTACCTTTGCATTAGTAAACACATAAAATCCAAGAGCTGTTGAACTTCATACCTTTCCCTATATACTCTGTGTCTTTCCTAGCAACATAAGAGTAAGGGGGATTTGATCAAGTTCAAAACAATGGAAACCCAGACAGTTGGCTCTAGAGCCTTGGCAGTGCCATAAGCAAATAAAACCGCTCTGTTTATCACTTCATTCAGTCCAGATGGATTGTTTTCCCCATACTGCAGTCATCATTCTGTACCAATACAAAGCCCTAAATGATATTTCTATAGCATGTTGTTTCAATGAAGCTGTCCTAGAGTGGCTGTACTAGTGGTTTTGAAGTTGCCTCTGGGTCTCTCATGTGGTTAGGCTTACAGATGTCTTCTGTGGTCTCTCTTTCTCTATCAGTCATCGTTTCATTCTCATATCTTCCAGATTTCCAGATACCTCCTGCCTGTGTCTGCTTGAAGGAAGGCTCCCTGTAAAGCCCTCCCATGTATTACAAAAAGATCTGCTTCTGGTTTTGCTTCACAAAACGCAATGTATGTTTTGTGAAAACCTAGGAACTGACAATCAGATTATTGATCACAGCCAACAATTCTGGCTCCTCTGTGTCTAATCCTACACTCCCCCCTGGAAAGTGGTTTTAGATTTGTTGAATGAATCTGCAGCTGATGAAAAGCTAAGGTCAGATGTATGGGCCTTAACCAGGCAGAGTACAGGGATGAACTTCTAATTTTGTTTGCCCTTCTAATTACACTCAGTTGCAGCTTGTATCATTTCTGTAGCTTGAGCTATCAGCCTTTCTTGAGAAAAGCTTTTCTCTGCCCAGTGTTCTATACTGAATCAGGACAGATTTGGCTCATTTGCAAACCTTGCCCGTATTTTGCACAGGGGAAGTTCAAGACAGTGAGTACTTCTGCCCATCACTCCCATCTGCCTGCTGGAAGGGAAGTCCAGCAGAGTAACTGCTGATAGTTGTGTTGGCTCCCTTTGAAAACAGACACCTATTGCGAGAACAGAGCAAGAAAGAAGGATCCAGGCAAAGAGCTGGGATTTCAAAGACTCAGAGTTCAAGCTTCTGTCTCAGCCACAGTCCTCCTGTGCAACATGGGACAACATGTTTAGGGCACAGCATAGAGTAGAAAATAATATACATATACCTTGGATCGCTGAAGCTGGATCCACTAGACAGGATCCGAGCAGCTCGGTTCATACAAAGAAGGAGCTAAACTGCATATATTTGGGGAGCTGTCAAGCTCACCTGGCTCTGCTCCCAGGTATTGTGTCTCTGCATTAGCAATAAGCGTGTTAACAATTGGCTTTGTTTTTCTTAACATAGACATAGCACTGTCCATGTGTGTCTACACACCAGCTGAAACCAAGTGAGAACAGTGCCTCTGCACTCTGCTCCTAACACAAGCCCTTAGCGTCTCCTTGCCTTTTCCCTCTCTGACAACACAAGTTTTGTGGGTAACACAGTTTGCAGCCACTTTTTACAGCAGACCTGATTATCTGACCACTCCAAAAATCTAGAAAAAAAAATGCTAGGCAAAATCAGGAAAAAAACCAGTAGCATCATCCTCCTGGAGTCTCCCATACCACAAAGGAGCCTACACCACAGGCTTGTTTCAAGGTGTTTCCTCTCCAAAACCCTTTTTAAAGAGCTGAGTAACCTCATGGGCTTTGCACTGGGCTCTGGGCTGGTGTGAGCAGGGCTGCCGGGGTATAACTGAGTACAAAATATGACCCTGGCTTAGCCCAGCCTGACTCTGGCAGGGCTGTGCACAAAGCCACAGAGCCTGTGTGAAAATGTCCTCAGTCAGGCTCATAAAATGTTGTAGTTTGCAGCTGAGAAGGGATAAATTAAACTAACAAGCATGACAGCTATTTAAAAATAAGAAATCATGTTTCATGGGGTAAAACAACATCTGAGGCCCCAGAGAGTCTGTACTTTGTATTTTTAATAGTCCTTTCACTGCAACAACACTCTCCCCTCCACTTAGCTGGGCTGAAGACCCCGAGTTCAAACATTTCCCCACTGCTCTCTCCCTGGTTTACTGCAGCTCTCATCTTTACTATCACTCTGGATAACTTTCTTTTGTGAGAAGGGCTCATTAGCTAGGAATTGATAAACAAAGTGGAGGGTGGAAGCAGAGGTCCCTGCTCCCCAGAGCAGGCTCCCTTCTGGGGTGGTGGTGGCCTCCCACCCAGGACGGCTCTGCGCGGACCCCAGCTGCAGCCTGTCTGCAAATGTGTTGGTGGACAGGCTGTCAGAGGGCTGAGCCGTCACACACACTGGCCTTTTGGGGGAATCGTGCACTGAGGGTATGGAAAAATCTGCATTTCAGAAGACTTGCACAGGCAGAGGGTGGCTGGTCTCCTTGGACCAGCGCGTGGTGGGTTTTGGCACCCAGGGAGGGGGTAAGTGCTGCATTCGGCACAGCTTAGTGGTGCCTTCGGGTTTCAGTAGTAGCAAAAGCTCATGAATCCTTATTGCAGGGGACTTGATGACTTACCTTCTACGAAAGTCTGCATCGTTTTGAAAATACCATGACACCCATATCCATCAGTGTTGCCTACACACTTTTAGCACTCTGCTCCTTTAAGGAGAGCTAAAAGCAATCGTGTGAGAATGCAAATGCAGTTAAAAGTAGCTTTGAAGCAATTTGACAATGATTGTTAATGGCTAGCTTCTTCAAAAAAGAAGGATAAATTTCACAATAAATTCCCTGTGAGAACAGATAATCTGTGACAAGATTACATCAATGAAAAAGAAATCATGCAACCAATCAACTTGTTATACGCGTTCACTCAGTTGCCATTTCTCCAGATGACAAAAAAATACTATTCCCTGTGGTTCTTAAAGTTGGTAAAGACAAAAGGGAGGGTGTTAAAGTTATTTAAGGTGAAGCAGAAACATTTTTCAGCTTGACTTTTCACATGGTGACAGCTATGTGAATGGGGAAGCTGAGGCAGAGAAGTGCGGGGCTGGTTACAGGTAAGACCATAGTTTATTCTTATGCCTAAAACTCTCAGAGGGTTTTATGATTTAAAGCGATTCAGATCAGAAGCTGATCATCTCTTCTGAAGTTCTAGCAGAAGACCTTCAAAGCAGAGTATTTATCCATGAGACTTTTCATCTGCCTTTTCAAAGCAATTCACGGAGACCCAAAGACATGGTTAAAATCAAAGTCTGGATGAGTATACTGCATTTACCTCACCTTGTTCTCTAAATGATAGAAAACAAGAGTGTTTGACTGTTTATCTAAAGAGGACTTGAAGACAGGGAGTTCATTAACCTGTTTGATATTCAGTTGTATCCTCCCAAAGGACAAGAGGAACAACAGGTCCCAAGCTCCCAGAACTGGCAGACTTGGCCTCAATGTGGAGCAGGTGAGTTTTCAGAAACAATCACTTGGTGAAGCTGAACAGAAACAGAGCTCTCCCCAGCTGGCTGCTTTCTGCAAACACCCTTACTCTTCCCATGGATTAGGAATTAAGTTTTCAGGGGCAAAAACTGATTTTTGGGCTGATGACAATCTGCATGTGATCTGGAATGGAGCTAAGCTGTGTACTGCAAGTGTAAGCCAACTATAGCACAGTGTTCTGCAGAGCTTGCTGGAACATTTTTCATTAGCAATGTCTGCTTTCGATGAAAAATAGCTTCACAATTGTGACAGAATTTTTCATGGGAAATGTAGTGCTTTTTCTATTTCTTGGATAAAAAGCTTGAAAATAATATGAAATCAAAGGCTTTACTCTGTTTTGCTTTCAAATTCAAATGTTGACATTTTCTTTCTTCAATTTTTCTCCTTTTTTCTTCTTTTCGTATAAAGAAAGTATACATTTCCCTTTTTATCCAAATACCTTTCCATATCTATCCTTTTTCCTTACCTTAGCCAAGGAAAGGAAAAAGAGAGGATAACAATGGAGAAAAAGATGACAAACTATATCAAACCCAAATATTTTATTCTTCTAAGAAACTGAAATCAAGCAAAATGGTCTATTCACAGCAAGAGCATTTTCCAAGAAGTCCCTCCTTCCCCATCTTATTTGAAGGTTAAAAAGCTTAATTTCCTCATGCATTTTGAAGACATTTGTTCCTTTTGTTTCTCTTTAGGACTGGTCTGACTCCTAACCCTTATATTTCTCTTCACTTCTCCCACTCTGCACTGGAGGAATACTTTCAAAAGCTGCCAGTGGACTTCGCAGAGTAAATCCTATTTTGAAAAGTAACACAGGCACTGGGGAGCTCAGTCAGACTCAGCTGGTCTCTACCACTTGCAGCTTGTGTCGCTGTGCAAGGGCTGTGACCGCTGTCATGCCACTGGACATTTCCCAATGATGTTAATCTAATGAGCTGAGTTAACAGCAATGGTAAAGAGCAAGAAATGAGGGATTAGGGGCTGCAGCCTTCCCTGTGAACGCTGCTGTATCCCTTGGATATTGCCAGCTCCAGTGCAGCAGCTACACCACAATACTCCTCTCCCAGGCGCAGCAGAGACAGCAAGAGATCATTTTGTCATACCAGGACAGGCAGCACCAGGAGCACTGCAAATGATAAATCTGTAAAGGCCCTACTAGGATTTTGATCCATGGGATCTAAAATGGCCTTTTTTCCAAACACAGAAGTCCACAAAAAGTGATCACAAGAAGTAATTGAATCTAGTGGGAAATGGCTTTATCAGCATGTGTGGAAGGAATCCTGTATGCAACTTAGGGCATGTGCAGCTAGCAAAGCACCTCTTGAAGCTAAAAAAATAAAAATAGCAAAAAACCCAAACACTGGCAAATACTTTCAGAACAAAGGAATAAAAAGGACTGTGTCTTGCAATACCTGGACACCCATCTAAATGTTCCTATTTGCAGAAACTTTAGGCATCTAGCTGCTCTCTTATTGAGTGTGAATTTGGATCTTTATATCCAAGTCTATCCATGGACTATTCAACAGCCTTATGATGTGATGGAAAACAAATGGACCTGAGCTGTGCAGACACTTGCGCATCAGATTAAAGCATACTTGCTTTACACCTGCAAGCTTACTGCCAAGATGGGATGTCTGGCTTTGTAGGTCTGGCTCAGACTCATCCCTTTCTCCTATTGTGCCCAAAAGTAAGGACCCTCAGGATGTGCTTAAGAATAAGCACATGCATGCCTTAGGATGTAAACTCCTTCCATACTGCAGTGGTCAAATCCCAAGGAATAAGAGTATTTTTTAATTTTTACTTCATCCTTGTAAATGGAGGTTCCAAATTTTTTTTCCTTGTACATTCTAAGCTTTTTTTATGTCTTGGTCGGGGGTGTATGATATTTTCCTTGCTAAACTGGAGACTGTCATTTGAATTAGGAATAGAAAGACTACTCCAAAGCTTAGGAAATAGTAGTAGATGTCATACTCACATTCACACATGCTGCATCTTATCACTGCAATATTTATTTTTGTGCTCATTTTTCTCCCTGCCCTGTCTTTCACTCCTTTTTTATTTTTATTTTCTTCTTTTCAATCCCTTCACAGCAAAATGCTCCCCAGCATCTCACTTCATAGTTTTCAGGTGGGTTTGAATTTAGTCAAATTAATTCATCTATCCCAGCAAGAGAGAAGATGCTCAGGTGGCATTTACCGATGTCACTAAAACCCTGGACTTTATCAGTAGTCACCTCCAGTGAAAGAAGCTGTTGGCTTCTTTGGTAAAACAGCTGCATGTCATGAAGGGTTACACTAAGTGGTATGTGAGGCTGTCAGTTAGCCAAAAACCAGTAAACACCCAGATGATGCAGCTCACCAAACACACTTACCCTCTCATTTTGAGTGGCTTCATAACATGTCATCAGCTAGCCAGTGTATAGCAATATTCATTGCCTCCTTTTCCTGCAGACCTAAGTGAACATCAGGCATGGATAACATGAGTCCCTCACTATTACAGTTAGTAATTAATTCATAAGAATGGTGGAGAAGGACACAATTTAGTGTGGCTTTGACATTCCTATCCTTGTTTTAATACAGAACTGTACCCCCTTTTCAGAAATACATTGGTAACCCTTGGAGTTAAAATTAATTCATCTAAGTTGTGCAGACAACTCCAAAAGCTGAGAAAAAGCAGCAGTTTGGAATATGATCCCACACCACTTTATCAATGGGAATTGCTATTCTGTTAGTGAGATAGAGGCTATGGGAATTCCCCTTATCAAAATGAGTTAAGAAGCTTTTACTGAAAGTTAGCCAGCTTGAATGCTAAAAAGAGTATAAAAAAATGACTGTGATCCTTCTGTCATTAAGCATTACAAAACTGAATTCTGACCCAAAGGAAAACCTGATACTCACGTAGGTGAGAGCAACTTTATATTATCCCAGTTTCTCAGAGTTTCCCCAAATTTCCTGGAGAATCCACATGGCGCTGGAGAAGTCTCAGTGCTCAGGAGCTCAAGAGTCTCTGAGCCTTTTCCCATAGAATTATAGAATCATTTAGGTTGGAAAAGACCTCTAAGATCATCAAGTCCTACTGTCAACCCAACACCACCATGCCTCCTAAACCATGTCCCGAATGCCCATCCTATAGGGCAAGGTCAGGGTATCCTTCTGTCTTAGAAAACACTGTGCTTGATAACTTTCTGGGGCCTTTTGTATTCAGGGCATGTTAAAGCAGCTCTTGGGCTACACCATTTCATCCCCACAATTAAAGTATTATGGGAAAAAGCTCAGGATCTACAAAAGCATGAGATTATCTTCTGGCCACTAAGCCAAATGATGAATAAGCCTCTGGATCTGGCCTTGAATCTTCAGTGCGTTCAGTGTTTGGGCTCTCATTTTCCCTTTAATTTCTGGAACAAGGCATGTCAGAAACATCATGGAATAATTTTTGATTTCTAGGAGTTCTCAGCACCATTTTTGTTCACATAGGCATCTCACCCTTCAGTGCATATTCAAACACGGCCCCAGACCTTTGTAGATTCACTATCACTGGTGCCATAGAGAAGGCAGCACTTCAAGCAACATAGCTAAAAGTGGTTTTAAGCCTAGTGTTATATGTGTAATGTGACTTCAGCTATTGCCAAAGGAATAATGGTGCTGCTAAGATATGCAACCAGCTGACAAAGAGCCAGAGCTGATGTCACCTGTCCAACATGGTCCTCGCCTTTCATCCTCAATGTGATCACTGAGGCATGGCAAGGCATATACTCCTCCAGGCCATGGCACAGTTACCTCCCAAAGGCATCCCCCAGCTGATCGGCTTGTGTTGCCACCCAAACAGACCAACGGAGCACATGGAAAACGGCATCGCACAAACACATGTACATAGGCACACAAACTCCCTACAGGCATCTGTGAATTATGAGGCATTAAACCCCTCACAGAACTCTGCTGACTTCATAAACCACAAAAATGACGAAATTATTGCCACATAATGAGAAATGTTCCCATCTATTAATTTGATACCCTGTATGGAGCAGGAGCCCTGATTCTTTGTCATTTCCTCTTTGGAGGTTTCCAGACATTTCTCTCCTCTGTTCTCTGATGTGCAAGTTATCTCACACAGTTTCACCTTCTCCTGGTACTTTCACTTGCAGCAAGATCCATCTCTTTTGCCACCAGTACGCTCAGATGTACCCTATAGCTGTTCCTGAACAAGTCTCTCCAGGAGAAAGCTTTCAGCCAAGTGAGAATTTGGTTCCCTTATATTGCCTCTGGCATTCCCTCATCTTGTAGTAATCTTCATGGAATTGCACGTTAAACTGAAATTAAAACAGAGGAGAAGCAGCACTAACCATTCAGAAATTTGTCTTAGTGTGTTCCCTTGCTTAGAGCCAGCAGCTGACAGTCACAGCATTTCTTTCAGAAAGAGATCCAGTCCTGAGAAGAGAGAGTTTATCTCCACCCGCAGGAAACTGTTCCAATATCTAATTATGCTCAGTGCAAAAATTTACATTTTATTTCCTATTCAGCTTTTTCCTGACTTCAGCTTGCAACCAGTGGACCCTGCCATGCTTATGTCTGTGTAATTAAAGAGGATGAACCCTCGCATACCCATTGCCTTTGCAGGCAGCTGTGGTCCGTGACCAGGACACCTCTTAATCTCATCCTGATCAGCAAACTAAAATAATTTAAAATATCTTAGAAAAGCATGTATTAAATAGAAAAATCAAACCACAGGGAATTCAGAGCTATATTGCTGAGGTGGCTTAATACTCGGTCTCAAATATTCAATGTGTACATAAATATGTACATATTAAACAAAGTTTAAGCAATTAAAATACCATGAAGACAGAAACCACAAAGTAAATTTAACAGCACAGGCTTTTGTTTTGTTATGCTATGACTCATTTCGCTTAGTTAGGTACTTTTTGCTGCTGTCATTTTGTTTTGCTTGGGCATTTCCTTAAACCTTAAAAACTTAATTTTGGTCAGTGCTGTCAAAAAACCGCAGCCATGCACAGGCTGGGTTCTAGATCAACATCCTGCTCCCACGTGGCACCTGACAAGGAAAGGCCTGCAGAAAAGAAAAAAAAAACATTTTTCCCTTTCTTCTGGTCACTTCTTCAGGACAGTGGTCAGTAACTTAAGCACCAGCACATGGAAGCTCTTGGTATGCCAATCCCTCATTACTGATGATCCATAATGCTCATGAAACCTTCATAGGAGGTATGAAGAGCTGTCCATAATGAGTAATTTGCTTTCATGTAAATTACTCAAAGGCAAGATTTCTCTGCCAAGAGCAACAGATTACAAAAAAAAAGTTTACAGAACATATTGTTCAAAAGAGATAGAGTCAGAAGAAACACAGATGATGTTTCAGAACTGAAGTCCATTTAATTTTCAGACTTATCTACAATTATTCTTTCCCCTACTCTCACCAACATGCCTCCATGCTTTTTGTAGTTTACAGTGTGCTTTTCTTCTATCCTAGTTCTGCCTAAAACTGCCTATTTCAGAGGTCCAACTTGAGTTGCACAAAGCAAGAAATGGGTCTGAAGGCTAAAGGGCTAAAAGGTCTTTCATTAGCTACAAAAGTAACCAGGCACTTTGGCATAGTGATACCCATCCATTAGCTATGATGGCAGTTCGAAAATATCAGTTTGCAGCCAGAAAGAAGAAAAATGTCTAGAACTGCAAATATCATGGACCAGTTCTAGATCTACTGCTTTCAGAACTAGAGATTCCCAGAAATGAACGTATTGCTCATAGATTGCTCCTTTGTATTATCTGGCGGGCTGAGGTTTCTTACATGATTTGCCATGTGTTCAACACTGTAATTGGTTAATTGCATTTCTTTATTGGTTATTCCACAAACCACATTTTAAAATCCTAATGCCAGAAGTGGTACGGTCATTTCCTAGTAAATTCTGGGAAGCAAAAGCCAAAAATAGGATAAAAATACTGGTACCAGTCTAGTACCATATATTTCCAAGTACTACAACTTCCCCTAGAGTCATTGCTGTGTTCTGAAAAATTCATTAGGACGTTGTAACACTTCTCTACGTGGCATAATTCGTGCTTGCATAGCATGGAAATATACAAAAATCAATGAAAGATCTTGATATCCAAGTTATGCAATAGTCAATGTGTTCATATTTTAGTCAAAATTCCCTGAGTGACAGGAATGT